>JARFJB010001884.1:1902500-2055000 GCA_036346205.1 Vesta saturnalis | reverse complement strand
AAAACAAAAAGTTTTATTAAAAAGACTAAAAATAAATATCGTTCTAAATTTTCTTCCTCTTTTGTTGAAAGCAATAGCGAAAATTGCATATCGATATATCACTCTCACGCTTATTGAAAAGATGATATAGATATCACGTATGAAGGGTCAGGCAAGCATGGTTAAAATATTTTATGCATATATCGTTTGTTGTGCTTTCAGTGATTTGTGTATAGATATAAAATATGGGATAATTTTTCTTTTCACATTTTAAAAACGCTATTATAATAAAAAATTTAAATGGAATAATATTGTGTTAAAAGGAAAGGCCTGAAAGCCTCTGAAAATAGGCTATAAAATTTATGAAATGAAGTGGAAGTTATTTTATTTTTGAATATATTTTCATTAGACCTTTACTCAACGGTATTTCACTGTCACCAAATTTTGCTACTTCCAAAGTCTGCAAAACTTAGATTATCGCAAACTCTATGTTTAATCTTACGTTTACTTTAAGAACATAATCTAAAATATTTACACGTTATATCAACATAAAATATGAAATACATTTTTATGTTACAAAATAATAATCAGAAAATAAAAATGTTATATTCTCTGACATTAGATTAATAATTATACAAATGTGAATCTTCTTCGTTCTAACACATGGCATTTGCGTTAGAAGGTAAGTGAGTAATTCAGTTTTTGTGACCGAGGCCGATGAACGAAGCAGGTCTGTTAAATTGAGTTACCTGCGTCAAAAGAGATAACAATAGGGTAAGCCACGTTTGGTGCGGCATGGAAAGTGATACTATAAACTTTTTGTTTTTACGTGCATACAGAATTGCAGATTACATGCACCATTAACAGGAAAACGTTAATTCCAAACACGTAAGTAATAGTGATTAATAAAAAAAGGCTTAAATGTGATTTCAATCATATATGTGAAAATAGGTAATCAGTAATTATAAGTAACGTCTTCCTGTCGCTTATGGACGGCTTTATCTATCGTAATTGGTTATCTTTTATATGACTACATATATCAAATTTCCATGAAGCGCCAGAGAAAGTGTAATAATGCAATTAGTTTCTTACTGCGAACTTAAATTCTGGAAAGAATAACAGTAATTTTCCCTGTTTTGTAATAATTCGGTAATTTCTTAATTATGCGAAAATATTGTACGTATAACAAATGGAAATGTGGTTAATACAGAAAAGATTTAATGTCACTTCCAATATAATTAATAAATAATTGGAATATAAAATTATGCGAAATTATTGTACCTAACTACAAATATAGTGTGGTTAATAGATAAAAGGTTTATTGTCACTTTAATAATATAATTGGAATATAATTAAAATTGGACTCTTATTTAATGACGGATATACTTGTGGTCTTCTAATTTATTTACCAAAAGCTTTTGCACCATTGCGTTGAAGCAGCACAAGGAAAAACATGGGAAGATTTAAAGATCAGGGTGTAAACACCCGGATGTACTAGGCTATAACTTTACATCAAAGTTCTGTCAGTCTTAATGCAAATATGTAATTGGCAAGACGTAAGAAACTAGCTCTCCTTTGTTTGCTTCGCCACCGAAGGAAGAATAAACGCTTCAGAAGTGCGTGGGTTCATCCTATTTTAGAAAGAAGACAACTTCATTGCGCTATCTATTCTTTATTTTTAGAGTTGCGGAATGATAATAGTAAGTTTTTTAACTACTTTCAAATGTCTGTGGCGTCATTTGACGAACTTCTAGAAAAGATAAAGATACAGATTCAAGGATAAGATACCAACATGAGAAACTGCGGTTCACCACAAGAGATGCTTGCAATAAGCTTAAGGTAAGTTCTATAACGGTGATAAATTTCGTTTTAAAAAAATTGTTATATTATTTTTATTTATTCAGTACGTTTGGGAAAAAATAAAAGTAGATAATAATTTATAAGTACTGTTTAATGGAACAAATCCGACACACAGCAAATAATTAAAATGCTACATCTGAATATGGTGAATAAACGTTTGTTTCATCAGATGACTCTGTATTCTGGGTTTCTAGAGACGTTTGACCTATAGATGGAATTAACTGGGTGTGTTGTGGTTCTTGACGTGATGCAATTAACTGGGTTGGCTGAGAAGGAGGAGTTTCACTTGGTGATGAATTAAAGTGGGCAGGTTGAGGTGATGTGAATGGTTGTCCAATGTAGTGGGTTGGTTGAGACGGTTGTCCGTAATTGCCGAAAATTGGAAATTTTGATATGATTGGGTACTGGTACATGATGCAGATGGTAGGTGGGCAGTTAGTTGGTAGGTGGTATGAGGAATGTGTTGCCTTTGGATGTCCTTCAACAACTGTAGAACACCCATTTGAAAGTCGACTGTTTGGAAGTCATTAACAATGTTGGCAAGATTCCCTTAAAAAACATGAGGTGTCGGTCTGGTTCCGGTTCTGGTGTTTCGACCACTTTCATCATTTTTAATTCGAATTCATCGAGCTTCCTCTTTATATTTTTTCCTTTGTTCTGATTATGTTTTACTGCTTCTGTCTGTGGCAGTGGGGTAGGTGTTGGCGCTATACATTCTGGTGTTATATGTTCTGGTGATGTATGTGCTGGTAGATCATCTATTATTTCGGTTTCAATTTCGGGCCTTCCTTCCTCGCCGATGGTTTCGATGTTAGAAGTCGTTTCAGCGTGGGTTCTAACTTTCTCTAAAAACTGGAGAGCGTCATGGTATATGTATTTTCTGAGTTTTACAGCTCCGGCACCAGATTTCTTTGCCTTTTTCTCCTTGTTTTTGTACTTCATATACTGGTCCCTTATGTTACCCCATCTCTTCAATACAAGTTGACCTGAAAAAAAAACATATTATTGCGTAATGTATTTAATTGTGGGTGGAGGGTGGAAGGTTAATATTGTAATAATTCCTGAACAATACATTTATCAACTGTTTGTGTTACTTTCTAACTTTTATTTCGTAATTTCAGATACCTTTCAAGTGGTTGTACGTTTATTGATCTCCACTACGCATATCGATTAGGCCGATCCACAATAGCAAAAATCATGAGACGTACGTGCGATGCTATATGGACATGCCTTAAGGACGAATGCATACCCAAACTTACCACAAAATCATGTAAGGTTTTCGCTGAGGGATTTGAGAGTAGAGCAAACTTCCCACACTGCATTGAAGCAGTAGATGGAAAGCATATACGCATTGTGAAACCTGAACTCAGTGGATCCATCTATTTCAATTACAAAGGCTATTTTTCATAATCCTTATGGCCGTTGCAGACTCAAACTACAAGTTCTTATACGTAGACATTGGTGCATATGGCAGTGAGTGTGATCCAACGGTTTTTGATCTATGTACGTTGTGGCGTAGTATTAAAGAAAATCGATTACTGCTGCCTCCAGCAAAACCCTTGTATGGTACCATGGACCCTGATATTCCATATTTTCTAATTGGAGATGAAGCTTTTGACCTCCATTGTCATTTACAGAGGCCGTTTGGGGGAAAGCAACTCACTGTTAAGAAATTTATATTCAACTACAGACACAGCCGTGCTAGACGTTATGTTGAGTGTACATTTGGCATATTAACAAATAAATGGAGAATTTTTCACCGTCCACTCAACTTAAACACAGACTTTTCAATTTCTATTGTTAAAGCTTGTGTAGTACTTCATAACTTTGTGAAAGAGCGGGATGGTTTCAACTGTAAGGACACAATGGAAATTGTAGGCATAGAAAATTTCGATGTCATACCAGAGCAAAATCAAATACGACTTAGAAATAACTCTATTAGAAATGCTCTGGCAGAGTACTTTTCAAGTGACGTTGGGTCTGTCCCATGGCAAACGACTAGGATTTGAGTCGAAAGCATTGAATTGCATCGATTAAACTTGTTGATTTTTATTAATAAAAGTTTTTTATTTGATAAATTATTTTTCGCGTAATCTTTTTTTGTTCTGAAAAATAACTCTACACCATTGTGTTCAGGAAGTAAGTCCGCACAATTTGAGTACCAACAAAATCGTGTTTAGTAAATTATGGTTGATAATAGAGCTTGCATCAGAGCGTATAAAATAGTTCACGTAAAATAAACTAGTAAATCAGAGAAGGTTTGTACTTACCATAATTTTTCCGTTCATTATCGCTGAACTGTGCAAACTGAGGATTTAATACTGAGCAAACATTTCTCCGACTGTCCCTGGTATTGTTTTTATCCTTATAAATATCTAGTGTTCTGTCCCAAAGTTCAGGCCTTTCTTGTACAAGACTCACTAATTAGTCTACATCTATTTCCGTAGATGCCATGATTAACGCAGTTATCTTAATACACACCGTGTGAAGGTTGAAGACAGACTGGAGTGGTAGACTGACGCCGGGCGATCGTCCGGGTTGTGTGTTCACATCCATTTAGTATAATGCCCCGCTACCTGTCTTCTGACAAAACCCCGGCCCGGGCGAGTAGAGAATACCCGGGCGAACACTCGGACACTTTTGCGCTCAGTCCTGGCGATTGCCCGGCCTGTGTAGTGTGGCCTGACCCATCCCTCCCCATGTACTTCTACTTTTCTCGGATCCGGGCAAAACCCGGACCGGGCGTTCGCACGGACCGTGTGCCCCCGGCCTTACCTTACCGAAAAACCCTCGCGAAACCTTTTCAGAAGTTTAAGACAGCCGATGTATATATATATATATATATATATATATATATATATATAAATTATGATGTTCTACAACATACAATAGAGAAGGAATTTTTTTAATATGTGCACAATATGACGTCGTCATCGTGCCTGCCAGTTGTATTCCTAGATTAAACATGGGATTTGCTAGAGGATTACAGAGTCAAAATCGTACAATTATCACGATAACATGGACGCGACAAATGTTGAAACGGTGTTGAAAGGTCAACTACTAACAAACTTACAAAAGCCATCGAATGGTCGAATGGTAAATGGTTTATGATCTTGCGCATCGAAAATAAAGATGATTTTATTGAGAATAGCAGTTTAATATTTGCTACATACTCAAAATCGTATGATTATCGCGACAACATAGACGCGACAGATGTTGAAAGAGTGTTGAAAGATCGAGTGGTAAATGGTTTATAATCTTGCATACCGAAAATAAAAATGATTTGTTGAAAGGTGGTTGAGAGGTCAGCTATTACCAAACCTACAGGAACCGTCTTTAATTGTTATGGACAGCGCTGCTTGTTATCTACTTGTAATATAAAAAATACTATCTTCTTCATAGAAAACAGAAAAGGCACAAGGCGTATTTGAAGATAAATATTTTTAACCTTGCTAAGCAAGACAAATATGAAAAGCAATATATAGTAAAAAAACATGGTTGAAGAACCTGGCCACTTCACATTTAGATTAGATTAACTCCTGATCTATTTTGGCGAAGGACTATTAGGAGGGTGGCGAGGGAAGATTTACCTCCGCGTATTATACGCCTTTATTTGACAAAAAGTTTTCTCTGTAACTTCATTATTATTGCTCACTTACACCTTTTGCCTCCTTTAGTAGTGGGAGGAAGAGTCTCGGTAAATTGTAAAAAAATAATTCTTCGAATGCCAATACATTTCACAGTAACCATATGTCCTATAGATAAATTAATGTGTAGGTACCAACACAGTTATGTTTTTAGAAGGTGATGATACATTTTTACAGCAACTGTAGTTAGTAACTATAGATAATTTCAAAAAAGAACTGATTACGAACAACTGAATTCGAAAAGTTTACCGACACCACAAGAGGAGAGAAAGCTGCCTTGGGGAAATTTACCTAGTAGTATTGTACGCTTTTATTTGGCACCAAAGTATGGCTTATCTCATGACACTGTTCGCTTTAGTTGACACCAAAATCTGCTCTATAGCTTAATTGTTAATTTTACCTTACGGTCTTTATCTCCTTCAGAGCGAATGGCATTGGTGCAAAAACAAGATGTATGTACCTCCGGCCATATTGTTTATTTCATACCAAAATGATTATTTTCACCTTGCGCTCTTTGCCTCTTTTCGAGGGAAACTATAAGAGAATGTGCCTCCAGACATACTTTTTATTTGATACCAAATTTGACACTGTAGCTTAATTGTTATTTTTCACTTACATTCTTTCGGGATCTATGGAGGGAAGCACAAATGAATTCATCTCACGACATTGTACCCTTAATCTTCGTTTTTACGTTACGCTTTTCATTTCTTTTGGTGCAGGGCTATAAAGGAGATGCGTGCTCCGGACATTATATTCAAAAATATTGGATTTTTAGTGTAGTTATTGTTTTTGGATTATTCTCTCACACACGCACACATGAACACACTCACATACACGAACAAACACGCACACGCACACACACGCACATGCACACGCAAACACGCACACGCACATGTACACGCACACGCACAGCACACGTACACGTACACACAGAGTCAGACACAAGCGCGCACACACACACACACATACATACACACATCGCACACATACAAACGCGCATGTGCTTTCTACCGCTGACGATGACAATTATTGCAACGTATTTGGTGTTATTTTTTAGTTTTGTGTGATATGTGGATGCATTTTGTTTGTTACAGGTCCTGCTACGGATCCAGACCCAGATTTTTCAAGTTTTATGGTGCAGTCAGTAGTTAATCGTAAGTGTATATTTCTTATGTGTGAATGTACAGTATGTGTAAATTAAATATATATTTAAGCTGTTGCTATCAGCGTTTACTATTTAAATGTATTAAAAAGAAGCTATTGTAAATTAGAAGAATTATTTGTCTCGGAAAAGTGGGTTGTCAGTTTTGCGTATGTTAATGTGCGTTCATAAGTGAGAGGAAAGGGCGAACTAGGGAGATCATTCCAGAGTTAAAGGGCGATCTAGGGAGATCATTCCAGAGTTTCGAGGTCTTGCAGAAGAATGTGGATTGTGCCGATTTGGTACAAGTAGAGATAGGTACTGCATATTGGTTATGTGAATGGGCTAACCAAGTATTACTAGGAAAGGTGCCCCGAGATGGTTTCAAAGAATGTAATTCAGCAGTGTAGTAGTCATTGTAATACCAATAATATAAAGAAAGAACTAAAAGGTTCTTTTATACTCAAGCGACTGTAGGTACGTTAGAAGTTAAGGACGGATCATTTATAAACCTAATCGGTCTTTTTTAATGCCATCAACGATAACGAGAGCGTGTTGGGATAGGAGAACACCAACCCAGTGGTAAGAATTATATTGTAGATGAGATCGAATTTTGGCCTTAAACAGCAGAAAGAGTTGTGCTCAGGTGAAGCACTGCTTAGATCTGTAAAAAAAAGCCTATTTTACGAGCAGCTGGTTCAGTAGCTAGCAGCAGATGATCTTCCCACGATAGATTTGAAAATACAGTCATTCACAACATAATAATGGTTGAATTTATCGACCTATTTCTACAGTTTTTGTTTTTGTAGCACGACGTTTCATCGCGCTATAAAAGCAAAAACTAATATGAAACCACAGCTACAAAACACTTATAATACAGAGATAGTAATTGTGTCTGAAAACTTAAGATCTGAGCCATTCATACTTACAGCAAATGTTCTATCTTTTTTAGCGGACACAAGGCAAACTGAGTTTTGTTACCATTAAATTTAACTAGATTATTGCGTCTCCATTCGAGAATACATTGAATGTCTTTGTTGATTGAATTTGCCATTTCAGATTTACGGTCTGAATTTCAGATAGAAGGTGGATTACCATTAAGGGTAGACTGAGATGAACTACAATGAAGAGTGCTGTCGCCAGCAAAGCAATGGAGGACGGGATTAGTCATTGACAAAACAAGATCATTTATGTGTAGCAGCAAGAGTGTAGGCGCTATAACAGAGCCCTGTGGCACGCCTGCGTTAATACGATTTTGTTTTTTGAGAATGTGTTACTACGTTTTTTGTGCCATTGCGTACACTGATGAAGTACTAGAAAGGGTACTGGTTACCAATACATTTTTTTTTTAGTTTTTATTGCACGTGTCGTCGGGAACCAATTTTTGGGTATAATGGGTTAGTTGAGAAACCAAGCATGAAGCCTCTTTATTTAGGATTATGTAATGCGGCCTGTAATTTGAATAACTAGTTATCTTTAGCATTACGATGTTCATGCTGTGTTGTGTTTGATATTGGAAATATTTGTTCTAATTAACCCTTGTTTGTTTTAACGTTACAGCTTTTAACTGTAATCATTATTTTAACTGTGCCTTCGCCCTTTTCTTTTGAGGTTTTTGTAAGAGCAAAATAAGTGGTTCACTTTAAAACATTTCTTCAGCAAGCTACACGCTCACTCATTCACGCGCCGGTTACCAGTTTTCTTAAGTGTTTTACAGCACCACTTTCTTTGGGAACATCGCCTTTTTCTGCACGTAACAGTATTGACTTTTAGAATCCAAATTAACTCTACTCATAGTAATGTCTTGTGAAAAGGTACATCTACAAAGGTTTCTGAATAAATAATGATATTAGATATGCACCTACTCTGGCTATAGGTACCATAGTACCATAGTTAGTACATGTGTTTGGTACCTACATTGCAATTTGTAGAGATCAATAAATCTTTTAACTGAAATATGCTTTTCAAATGACCACCTGTACATATGTGAATTTTCAGAAATATTATCACAGTTAGTTTCCCATCTACAAATGGAGAAAATGTGTGAGATAATTTATATCCTGGTTCATTCTTTCTAGTTTTACCGCAAACCCGTACTTAAAGCTTTGACAATAGGAGCATTTGATTTACCTTTCAACTGATCCAATTATATCACTTCAGTAAAAAAATAATCCGTTTGTTTTACAAGTGAAGTGATTTTGGAGCGTTGTGGTTAGTAGATAAAGCATATTGTTGGTACGTACACTGCAAGTTGTAGAGGTCAGTAAAAGTTTCAAATGAAATATGCTTTTCATAAACGACCTCTTCTATATGAATTTTCAAAAATAATATCGTAGTCAGTTTCCCATTTACAAATCTTATCGAAATGTGTGAAATAATATGCTCGTTGTCTCTATTTCAACCGTAAATTCGTTCTTAAAACTTTGACAATTGGAGCAATCGATTTACATTTCATCTGATCTGTTTTTATCACATCAGTAAATAAACTATCCGTTCGTTTTACAGGTGAAGTGATATTAAGTGAATTAAGTGATATTAAGTGATATTAAGTGATATTAAGTGATATTAAGTGATATTAAGTGATATTAAGTGATATTAAGTGATATTAAGTGATATTAAGTGATATTAAGTGATATTAAGTGATATTAAGTGATATTAAGATATATTAAGTGATATTAAGTGATATTAAGTGATAGTAAGTGATATTAAGGGACATTAAGTGATATTAAGTGATATTAAGTGATATTAAGTAGATCTTAGCTGGATCAGTTGGAATCAATTCAGTATCAGTTCTGTCATAACCAAACATTTTGTAGTGTTTCTTTTTATTTATTCGTTTTATTTGTCGTATATCGATGATAATCTATGAAACTTTTAATAATGTAATGTGAAATACTTGACTGTGAAATGCAAAACACTTATAATACAGTAACTCGGCACGGCCCCGAAGTGATACAACTTTTCAGAAAGCTTGACACATCCATCAATGAGCTAGCACTAGAGGAGAACCACCGTGATAACAACGTAATACCTACCGGGCTCAAAGTCAAACCTCCGATCCACAATCGAGAAATATCACAAATCGCGAAGAGAGCTAACGAAGCGTTAGTCAAAGAACGATATAGACGTTACCGTTTCAGAAAATACCAGCTCGAACAACAATCAAACGAGATTAGAGATACCATTCGAAATCCAGTGAACGAACAAGACTTTGATAGGATAAGTACGGCTACCAGAGGAAATTCAGCAAAGAAACTAGAAGAGCTAATGAAGAAGAAGAAAGAACCAACCATCGATCGGGAAAACACTGTCATAAGCATCTCTAAACGACAGTTGAACGAAAGCGAACTGAAGGTTCTGGACGAAGGCTTGAAAAATGCGATAGCATCCGAAAGTAAATTTAATAACCACAGTTTAAGAAACAGCTATGAAATTAGATTCTGAAGAAGCCGAAGAATGACCTCTCTAACCTAGAAAGGATAGCGGTCAATAACCTTAAGAATGACCCATCGATCAAAATTCTCCCAGCAGACAACGGACGCGTGACTGCGGTAAGGGATATAAATACTTACAACAGTAAGATCCAACGACTACTGGACGGGAGCGAGTACAAACAAATACCAAAGGACCCCATATCATCAATCGTTGGAAAAACACAAGGCGTTGTTCTTCAGTTACCAGAGAAGTAACCTAATCCCACACTGCAGTAAACCTCTGGATATGTACGGTCTACCCAAGATTCATAAGGAAGGGATTCCTCTGAGACCAATTGCGAGCGCGAGAAATTCACCTTGTCTCCCCTTAGCACACTGGGCATCATCACATCCTTATTGGAAAAAATCGGGTCTATGATCAAGCATACGCACAACTTCGTGGGGACCATCAGAAACTTCCAACCAAACCACGATGAAATTACTGGTAAGCTTCGACATCGTGAGCCTATTCATAGGTGTGTCCATCTTCAAGACACTAACTATCATAAGGGACAGGCTGGAAAAGGATGAAACGTGAAATGAACGCTCGCAACTCTCGGTAAGCAAATAATGGAGCTTCTGACAATATGCATTAGAACTACATATTTCCAAGTAGAAGACAAATTCTACCAACAAGTGTTTGTGATGGCGATGGGTTCCCCACTATCACCTATAGTGAGCAATATATGTATGTATGTATGTATGTATATATATATATATATATATATATATATGTGTGTGTGTGTGTGTGTGTGTGTGTGTGTGTGTGTGTGTGTGTGTGTGTGTGTGTGTGTGTGTGTGTGTGTGTGTGTGTGTGTGTGTGTGTGTGTGTGTGTGTGTGTGTGTGTGTGTGTGTGTGTGTGTGTGTGTGTGTGTGTGTGTGTGTGGAAAACTTCGAAGACCAAGCGATATCCGAATTCACGGAGAAACTAAAAATGTAGCTTAGATACGTGGACGATACCTTCGTAGTTTGGCAACACGACAAGCATAAGCTGAGGGTATTCTTACATCATCTAAACAGCGGCGCACTCTCCATATTCACAATGGAATTGGAGTCGGAACAGAAACTGCCATTCCTGGATGTAAACAGGAATAACAACACTTTCACGACAAAGGTATACAGGACACTTGCCCACACCCCAATCACAACAAAAGCGTGAAGTTAGGCGTGGAAAGATACGTGCACGATAGAGCGAAAACAATATGCTCAAAACAAGAGAACCTGAAAAAAGGAAAAGAAAATATCGCTAGAACACTTAAAGAAAATAGCTACCCCGATCTAACACTTAACCTAAACAGGGGAAGGGTAACCGAAAAAGAGGAACCTAAATACACAGCGATAATACCATATATACAAGATACCTCAGACAAAGTACTAAAGATAGGCAACAAATATAAGATACGCTCTGCCTTCGAACCGACACGAACGCTCAGGGAATACTAGTCAAAACCAAACCATACAATAAAGACCAGAATTTGAAGAATTGTGTATACGACCTATTATGCGAATCCGGCAAAGCATACATAGGAGAGAGCAGTAGACTACTCAAAGTGGGAACAACATTCGCAAAGGCGAAACAGAAATATCAAGAATCGCCGAACATGTCTAACACGAAGACCACCGCATCCAATGGGATAACATACAGATAGTAGCAAAGGACGAGAATAACACTCGCCGGAAACTCAAAGAATACATCGCATTAGCAGAAAATGAAATAATCTAAGCTAGTGCTCATATGCATCCCAATAATGCATTTATATATATATATATATATATATATATATATATATATATATATATATATATATATATTCAGGGTGTTCTAAAAGTCCAAAAGTCCATCAGGAAACTCCGGGAGGAGAATCTACGAGCTAAAATAATAGCAGTTTGTAGGAAATTTTTTTTCGGATTGTCATTTGTTTGCAAGTTACGGCTTGTCAAAGAGCGATTTTTTTAAATTTTCTTTTTAAATAACTTCTGCAGTTCAAGGTCGATTAGTCTCTCATTTGACATACTTACTAATTAGATCAAGTTCTATTGGAGCTTGTCAAAGACCGATTTTTTTAAATTTTCTTTTTAAATAACTTCTGCAGTTCAAGGTCGATTAGTCTCTCATTTGACATACTTACTAATTAGATCAAGTTCTATTGGAGCAGTAATAAAAAAGTTCCATTATGCGCCGTTAGGGGGCACTTTACCTAAAACTCAAAATTTGTTTTATTGATAACTTTTTTCTCTTGCCAAACATCGCAAAAATATGAACATTATTATAAAAAATTATGTGCTCTTTATTCAAGCCGGTAAATGCAACCGTTTAGTCAGAAAAGTAACTTATAATCCTTATGTTATGTGTGTAGTATTTTCTCTTGTATTGGTGTTTATGTATTTGTATTTAGTTTTTTTTTCAGTTTGTCCTGTAATTGGTACTTGTTTCTGTTGAACAAATAAAATGTATTATTATTATTATTATTATAAAATAGGAGAATCTGTCATACTTTGTTCGTGTAATTCCACTATCTAACGCTATCTCTTTGTAAAACCAGAATCGTTAATAAATAAAATAAAAAAATTGGTCTTTGACAAGCCGTAACTAGCAAACAAATGACAATCCTAATAAAAATTTCCTTACAATCTGAGAGTAGTCATATGCGAAAACAGTCCTTCTCAGAACTAAGTCTGATGACGGAAGCAGAGTCCACTTCCGAAACTTCGCGCTACAAAGCAAAAACTGTGGAAATAGGCCGATCAACTCAACTAACATGAAACCACAGTTACAAAACACTCATAATACAGAATGAAATCTAAAGGGAAAGGTGAGATTAGTCATTTTTGTGCTTTAGTTTTGATCTGATTTCATCATTTCAAAATGAAGCGATGCAAATTATTTAAGGTGGTAAATCGTAGGCTAGGCATATCTTTAACAGAGGTTAATATGTAATTATATACAATAATAAAGTCCACTAACAACAACACGTTTCGGAAATAAATTGATTAACACATTTCATTTGAAGCACCTTGAGGCAATTTCAAGTAACTGGTACCTTACGACCTTTTCGGATTAGATATTGGAGAAGTTTTTATTCAATAAGTTTTCGAGAGGAAACGTGATACTAATATAAATAACAAATCGCCATGTAAGTACCTACTTTAAATATCAGTATGGGATTTGTTAATCATTTGTTACTAATTTTAATTTTTATCCAAATAATTTAAAAAAACAAAAATGTTTAATAAAGCTGTCTCAATTAGTAAAGAAAAACGATAATTAAAAATATTCTCCAAAATTTAGTTCATCTTATGTATCTCAATCCATTGTATCACTTCATGCCAATATTAGAAACATATTGACATTGTATGGCTAATGTCAAACGCTTCCTTATAATTAAATAGATACAGTCCCAAAACATTTTGGTGTGGTGAAGACATTGTCGCCGTCTATTCATTTACACAGTTTTGTAACAGTGTATAGTAGGAAACTGTGTGATTTACAGATTTTATAAAATTGTACTGTCCTTTAAATTTTCAGTAAATGTTTCTTAGTCATAATTTAATAAATATTTGCTATAACCAGATATAATGTATTAAAATGCAAAAGCTATTCTAAAAATAATTTGTGCTGCCATCTATTATATACTAGCAACACTACCAGCAAAAATATATTGAAATATTTAAGTAGACATTTTAATGTCATAGCATTTTTTCCAAATTACTGTAATGTAGGTATGCTTTAAAAGGTATCTGTTTTACAACAGTCATTTATAAATTCATACATAACCTACACTTGCATAGTTTATGTATAATATTTGTATGTTAAGCATAATATAAAAATGATGTCAGAAGAACCAAGTACATCTAAATGGAGAAGTAAAGAGGAGCGTATGCGTATGAGAAAAGAAGAGAGGAAATTTAAATCACGGTATAACACAGACGGGACGGAAAGGCAACCGAGGCACCCTTCTCATCTAAGAGGGAGAGCGATTGGAATGTTTTATGCTAATCGACAAAGAAAGAAACAAGTAGAGGTAATTATTGTTTAAATCTTTTCATAACTAATTTATGATGGACATTTATTCACATTAACACCTGTAGGTTAAATGTAGATCTGAATTTTCGAATTGGTTGTGAAAACCACAATATTCTTACATTTATGGGAAGTTATACACAAAAAGCTATTTGAATATTCAATTTGAAGAAACAGTGATGTATCTACTTGGATGTGATATTTATTTCTGCTATTTTAAATATCTTTTTCAAGTTTGTTAAGGTTAAGAGTTTTTAATGACTTCGTTTCATACAAAAGTTTAGCAAAATCTTATTGCTTAGAATACGAAAAATCAAAAAATAGTCTATAATTCTAACAATGGGATTATTTTTGTGTAGTTTCCTACATATAGTACCTAACCAATCTATGTGTATGTGAATAAAAGTTAAAAATGACCGATGCTGGCTCAGTAAGTATAACTTGTTAACTAAAGTTTCTTAAACCCATAGGTTTACATGTATCTAGTAGCAGTTTACATACATAATTTTTAATGTAAATAATCTTTTTAATAATAGTATTTGTTATAATTATGTGATGTTTGCTTATGTGTACATGGAGAAAACTAATCTTGAAGACTTCCAAATGCAAGATGATGATAATGACATTATGTGCTCATCTGTATTTGTTTCTTCTATTTTATCGTTGCAATAACAGTACACTATTCAGTGAGTAAATAACGAATGATGATATACTGTACGTTTGCTAAATTAGTAATGGTTCTTACGTACCAGTAGAATACTGTATACACTTTTTTTGTTAATTAAGATTCAATATGACTTAATAATGTGGATTAGTTATTAAGGTAGTTAATGTTTTGAAGTTGACTTTAGAGCTTTACGTACAATGCTCTTTGTTTTGTACAATTTTCTGATAGACTGCAATAAGTAAATAATTTAAGCATCGCCCAGTGAATAAAGATTACTCACCAGTTTTATCATTTAACTATGAGTAGTGAATATGAAAGTTTAAACATCAAATATACCAGAGGGTCAAAAACAATGGTAGTCTACTTTATTTTAGAAAGTTAGAAACTCAGAAATAAATGTGGAGTTTTCAGGTTATATTTCCAAAGGTAGTGTAGAAACCTTGCTAGAAATTATTTTTAATTTTGTGATGGCCACTAGGGGGCGTGATCAATGATCTCATAGCTGCTTGATCGAGATTTCTTATATCCACGCGCATTGGAAGGAAGCTCCAAGAAAAGGATAGGTATATATTATGGCGGATGTTAGTAAAGACCAACATCAAACTTGTGGCAAAAACCGCGTTATTACATCCAATAATCCCATGTATTAGCAATATTTTATTTAAAAAAATAATAAAATGGTTTACAAAAATAATAATCAATGTACATATCTTAAATATAACAAATATTTAAAATATAAAATAGTTATTATTGGAAATTTCTGAATGGTCTTGACTTACATTCCAGCAAAAGCATTTAGATTTTTGTTATATTTGTACAATCTTAATTACAATAGTCACAAACATTAAGTATGTACCTTAATAACATTAATTCTAATAATTATTAATTGTCATGTTTATGATGAACAAAATGCTTAATTGTTTTCCAAAACCGTAGGAAAGTATTCAATGTAATGTCAACACAATCAAAATGTCCTTGGGGCAAAATTAATTACTTTTCGTTTTGAAATTGATGGGTTAAGTTTTTCCACGGTTGTAAGTATACTTTCACAGTTTTTATAGTATAGTAGCGCCGGGGAGATGTGTCTCATGGCGGACTCGAGAATGGGGATATAATTATTACTGTGAAATGCATCTGTTTCCCTTTATTTTAGTACGAAGTTCCCATTTAAAGAAGGACGGGTTATAATTTATACGTCTGCTATATATTTTAAATGCAGGACTTAAAAACGTATGTCGATTCTAAAGTCAAAGCGCATGACGCTGTCAGATGTCTTCTTGGCTATTTAACCTCAAATTATTCTTCGTATTTCGTTTCGTATAATCGCATCGTGTTTTGTAGTTATAATAATTTATTTTTCGCTTCGTAATTTATTAGTTTCCATTGCATTTGTAAACAACGGTTTTTTTCAAAACTATTATTATTAATATTCGCTATTACGAGGTAAGTTTATATGCTAAATGTATTTCCAATTGATTGAATGCATTTATTTATTTTGCTGCAAATAATGATGTCATTAAAAGGTAAATCTTTGAAAAGCCAAACTCAAGTAATGTTAATGAATATACTGCATTATTTCGAGATGGAAGGCGGTAACGGGAGGCCAAGTTTACGTTTAACTTCCATTATCCAGGTATACTAATAATTTTCACTATTTAAATTTATATATATATATATATATATATATATATATATATATATATGTAATGATTTAAATATTAGATGAGATTATAATGGCGGCTTATACAAATTAACGAGGGGTAAAATTATATTTAGTTTGGGAAATAATAATTATTTAAAGTTTAGTTTGAGGTAAATTTAAAAGTTTAAATTTTATTAAATATAATTGAAGTAATTATTTTAATTTTTATATTTATTATTTTGTTTGCACCGGACTAGCTCAGGATCTCATATGGGGATAGAGTTCAGGAAATTTAGTTGAAGATAAACATTTTTGAGTATAAGAAATATCCTATATGTAATTGAATTTAAAGTATACAAAATGTTCTGAATATAATTTGCTATCAAACGCATGCGTTAATGAACTTAAGTGAAATATAAATAACTGTCAAAGATGTCAAATACTTAATTTAGAAAATTTAATGTTTGGATCAAAATGAAAATTTAGAAAAAGAAAATAAATTAATATCTTTACAGGTGTTTACACAAGTAAATATTTAAAATTCTCAACTAAAAACATATAAAAAATATAAATTGCAGGAAAATAACAATGAATATTCACAATAGGTAGGGTTATTAAATTTTGTGACACATATACAGTCCTTCCTGTTGATAGAATGATGTCTTCGGATACTTCAGCTGGATGCAGGCAATGTTCACTCGGTTACAGTTGTTACCAATACCCAACTGCTATCTCGGTTCTCGGTTGTCGAAGACACCAACTTCCAGGCTTATAGATGTTTTCCCCAAAAACGGCAAACTCCAACCACTTATTTATTACGGTAACTTTTTATTTAAATGATTTTATAGCTCAATGAGTGATATCGTTTAAAATATATGTTTAAATATCCAAGATTTTTGTTGACAACACTTTTATTTTAGCTACCGATAATAAATTTTATTTAAAAGGAATTGTCCGAAGAAATAAAACAAACTTTGACCAAATAAAAATGGAATTTAATTTGGTAAACAGGAATTATTTTAAATTGGAAAACACGAAAACAAATCTTCACAAAATCGTAACATCAATTAATCGAACAAAATTATTTTATTAAAATCGACAGGTATCGGAGACCGAACTATTTATTTCTAACCAGCGATACAAAAACAAGTGCTCTCGAAAATTATTCGTAACGTGAAACTTCTTGACGACAATAAATTAGGTTATGTACTCACAAATTTTACAACACTGTTTTAACCTTTTACACTTTTGAACAAATTCTAGAGAGAGAGTGATTTCCTGAGCGCTTGCTTTTATATGTTTCTGGTTGTTACAAAATTTTCATTTTTTTTACAGCCATATTGCAAAAGTAACTATAGATATGATTGGAGGATCAAAATTACAAATTGTACATAAATGGAATTTTGGCCGTAACTTTCTTATGCATAATCGGAATTGAAAATTAAAAACGGAAATGAAAACTACGTAAAATTTTGAATAAAAGGACACCTAACAAGCTATAATTCCTAACACTAATAAACGAAATAACTTACTCTAATTAAAATAAGCTTTTAACTATTTACACTTACAAGCTACACTAAAATTAATTGCAAAAATGGAATTCTGAGGACATTTTACACAAGAATACATATCTTTTATGTAGGAAATATTTAATTTAAAGAAATTTAAAAGCTTTTGTAATTTTGTCTAGAATTCACCTCAGATTTAGCATAATTTTGCGGATAAAGACGCTGTATCCTTATAAAAACATATTCATATTGAGAAAGAACATCTATTATTTGCTTTAAGAGCAAAATCTACGTCTAATAATGTGGAAAAAGTATAAAATTATGTAAAAAACCTAAAATTTACAACGTAACCAAACTTAAATCTAAAAATGAAATTAATTTATATTTAAAAATGTTTTTAACACTTAAAATGTTATGTTTAAGGTTTGTACTACTTGTCTTTATTGTTTTCACTAATTATTTGCAATGCCTAATGTTATATAGTCTTGCATTGAAAAAGTCTCATCGTCTAACACTCTTTTTGAAATTTTTCACTATAAAATGTACGGCACTATAAATGTCTGTATGCCATAATGTTCTAAATGTTTTTCTTATTGTGAATCTTGTATTATAATTTTTGTCACTAATTCGCTTCCAAAAATATGTGCGAAAAATGTCTATACTGTCCATATTATAACCCTTTTACTAAATTTTTGTATTTCCTGCCTTTAAGAACTAAACATACACTATCCCTAACATAATCCTAACTACATAGTCCATGTTTAAACACCTGTAAAATGTCCACTTGCCAAAATTACCTTTGAAAAATTGATTTTTATTGCAATAATTGCAATACTAAAATGACTTTACGAAAATGGTGATATTTAACATTCTTGACAATTTTGTTAGCAGCAAATTGCTTTTTATGATGAAACCAAACTAAGCAAATGATATTCAGATTAATTTATACCAAATAAATTTATTTTAACCACATCGTGAACCAGATTTATATAAAATAGTGTCTCGCACTTGTATCTAGCTAGAAATTACCCCTTTTTATTACCCAAATGTCATGTAAGCTGTCCGATACATCTATTACCTCTTTCTGAACATCTCAATATATGTATATATATATATATATATATATATATATATATATATATATATATATATATATATATATATATATTATCTTGCAGCGAACTGCTCTCGCATGCGGCATTACCGAGAAAACCGTAACTCGGACAAAGGCAAGAATGGCTCTCGCTTTAGAATCTGGGAAATTACTATCGAAAAACTCCAAACTGAACTTAAAGAAGATAAAATATTTACCTTCAGTAAAACGAGTTTGAAACAATTGTTACCCAAAATTGGTTTTGAATTCAAAGTTGATGATGGAAGAAGGCGAGCAGGTTCATATTGCTGGTGCTCGAGCAACATTTTTGCGAAAACATTTTGCTAATAAAAATTGTGAAATTAGTTACGATTCTGTCTTTTTGGATTTTTAATCGAGTAAGCGTTCGAAAATCATGGCATGATAATGATTTTAAAAGCACAAAAAACAAACCGTTACCGGAGAAGGGAAACGGGAATTAAAATAGTCCGATTTGTTTAAAATATTTTTAACCGAATACATTTTAGTTTTATCCTACTGAGTGCTGGCAACAAGGATTGTTTTACACCTAATTCATCATTGGTATTTTCCAGTAAAAGTAAGACGGCAGACTACCACGATAATATAAACGCTGATTTTTTCAAAAACAGTTTGAAGGACAGCTTTTACCAAATTTAGAAAAACCAAGTTTGATAATTCTTGACAATGCCAGTTATTCTAAATTAGTAGAAAAATTACCTTCAAGTAGTTGGAAGAAAGAAGATCTTCAATTTTTAAGAAAACACATTGCTCATTTGTATGATATGCTGAAAGTGGAATTATTACATATTGCCAAGGACTTACAGGTTCCAAAAATATATGCAATTGATGAAATCGCTCATCAATGGGGACATCAAATTTTACGTTTACCTCCGTATCACTGCCAATTCAACCCTATCGAGTTAATATGGGCAAATTGTAAACAGTATTACAACAAAAACGTTGGAAGACAGGGCTTCAGGGACGAGAATGTTTTATCGCTATGGAAGGATTCATTAAACCAAGTAACTGGAGAACTGTGGTAAAAGTGTATTTTACATGCTGAACAGGATCAGGATCTAGTAATCAATGTCGGAGAGTCGAGTGAAGATGATAATGAAAGTGAAGGTGGTGACTTTTAATTATAAGATGCCCAATATTTGAATTTAAAGCAAAAATTAGAATCTTAGTTTCTTTATAACATTGTAAGGAATTATATTTAACTGTAGCTGTACTTAGGTTTACATTCGATATATATATATATATATATATATATATATATATATATATATATATATATAGGGTCCACCAACGTGGACGAAGCTTTATGAGTGAGCCCATCTAGACCAGGTGCTTTACGTTCGTTGCCCTCATCTAATTCTTTTGTAAATGGTAGGTCAAAAGCATTACTTTGGGGTAATTCTTTTACGTTTTCCATAATCGTTTGGTGTAAGTCTGTGTCTTGTGTAGTGTCGTCATTGGGGAAGTATTGTTTCATGAGGGCTATTTCGTTGTCTTGTTCTGATGTGGTCCAGGTCCCTGTGTTGTCCTGTATTGTCTTGTTTACGTTTGTTTCTACTCTTGGCTAGGATTTTATACGGTACTCCCCACGGGTTTTGGGAGCCGTGATTAGTGCAGAAGTCTTTAAATGCGCTGTCTTTCGACGTCTTAAGCTTGTTTCTATATTCGTTGCGTTTGTTCTTATATTGTTGCAGTTTCTCCCCCCTTACTACCGGGTCTCGTTCGTTTTGGTAGGACTTGCGGGTTTTCCTTACCAGTCCCCTGATTTTACCCAGATCCGGAGACCACCATGGGTTTTTTTGCCCGCAGAGATATCGGGACCTTACATAGGGCATACTTGATTTACTAATGTTAATACACGTGTGCTGTGCCCATTCAGCCACCCTGTCGGCGTCTTGGTCATTACGTATGTTGTCAAGTACGTCTGATTTGAATTGTTGTTTAGCGAGTCGCTCAAAT
Source organism: Vesta saturnalis (assembly GCA_036346205.1). Lineage (NCBI taxonomy): Eukaryota > Metazoa > Arthropoda > Insecta > Coleoptera > Lampyridae > Vesta > Vesta saturnalis. Next base: position 2,033,970 of record JARFJB010001884.1, on the reverse strand, counting down.
TTGGTACAGTCAGCTTTAGCATGTTTGAACCGTTTAGGTAGCAGTTCTTAAATAAATGATTCCCCTAGCGAAAAGCGAATGAGCTCATGGTCACTAAGTGAGTCTGCGTCGTGAACTACCCAGTCTACGACGTCGACGTCTCTGTATAGAGTTACATCTATCCATGAGACGCCGTTTGCCGTTTGGAACGTCGGTACGCTATACGAGTCATTTGCTATTAGCAGCCTATGGGTGTTAATAAGGTCATGTAATTGTTCCCCCCTGTTGTCGCTTGTGTCCCCGCCCCATACCGGGTGTTTGGCGTTAAAGTCGCCTACTATTATGACCTTTTCATGTTTGTTTAATACTCTTTCGATCAGGTCTATGTTAGTGTCACACGCACTGAGTAGTTCAATGTATGCGTTTATTATAATGATACTACTCTCGACCGTTTCAGTTTTTATTGTTGTAATATTTTTGGTGGAGTGCTCAGTGAGCAATATAGCTTTGATCCCTCGAGCCACCAAAGTCGGCGCTTTAGAGCCACTTATTTCAAATTTAATATAGTTTTGAGGTATGTTTATGTTAGGACTTGGTTCTTGTATTAGTACAAAATTGAACCGTGCTTCCTGTAGCATTTTACCTAATTCTAGAGTGGCTGCTTTACGTTTGCCTAGGTTGATTTGGGCGAAATTATTAATTTTATCACTAGTACCTACTCTGTTGGGCCTATAATCCATAGTCAGTACGGTTAATTATTAATTTGAGTTGTCGTTGGTACACTGGGCAATCCTCGTCAAAAGCCGCGTGGTTGGTGTCAGGGTTATTAAGTCTTTTGCAGTTAATGCAGTTGGTTATAACCGAGTCGCAGTCCGTAAGTCTATGATTGCTCGCGCATTTACCACTCGTGTCTGTTTTGTCCGTACAGCTCGTCTGTGTATGTCCGTACCCATTACATTTAAAGCACCTGATTATGTGTAAATATTCTTGGACCCTGATTCGTACAAGATCTAAGTTTAGGTAGCCTTGCTTAATCACCATATTGAATAACCCTGGCTTTAATTCGACTATCCAGTTTTGCCTGTTTTCTTTCGCTTCGTACTTGTCTTTAAATGTATCGAGCTTGTTTTGTAAAGATACCTTCTGAGCTCCGCTCTCGTACTCTATGACTATCTCACCCTTAGCTATTTTACGTACAGCATAGAATGCGCCTCTTATTCCTTTACTCGAAATGTCTTGGCGTATATTTTTGAGAACCTCAGCCGAGTCCTCGGCCCCCTTTAGTTGCACTTGCATTGTGTGGATCTCTTTTTTTTTGCCCGTTTTTAGGGGTCTCGGCTAAAACCTTTTTGGTCGCTTGTGCATACGAGATCGGTGCATTTATAACCCTGGGTGTTTGTAGATACTATATGGGCGTACTCAATGCTTGTTCACCGGAGCTAAAAATTGTTGGTTTTGGGGGTGGCTCGGTTCGAGTACTCTTTAACACAGTGAGCTCGTTTGAAAGAACCAGTACCTTTTGATTACCCTCATACACCATGGTGCTAAGCGCAACCATTACCTTGTTTAAATGATCAAGGTTGTCCCTAACATTAGTCTGATCAGCCCTAGTGAAGCTAAGTTTTCCGTTAGTCTCGCGTCTGACCGCCGCATTTATTCTGTCCATAAAGTTGGAGGCCTTGATCATAAGTGTCTTGGGGTCGCTGATTAATAAGTCCTTTAGGTCGTTGGTTTTGTCGTCATTGCCTGAGTCTAGATGATCTATGTCTAAGCGCTCCTCTTTCGCTCTTTTGGCAGCCGGCTGTGCGGCAAAGAACATATCTTTAGACTCCGCTTGGGTTTTTCTAATAATTTTTTCCCCTGTCAGGGTAACCTGTTCCGTCTTATTGGCCGTTAATTTGTCTGTCAGGTTTTTGGGGACGTACGCCGAAGGAGGGGATCGCCCAAGCGACAACCTTGATTTAAATCCCCTCTCTTCTTTCATGATCAAATTGAGTGGAGGAGTAGAGAACTCATCCATGTCCGTTGCTACCGTCAGTAAAATAAAATAAAAATAAATAAATAAGTATGTGGGTACCCACCCCTGGGGCTCACGCTGCCTCGGCAGGTACCGGGCTCCGACCCGGAGTGCACCCGGGTGAAGTAAAGAACCGTGCCTACCCTTCTAGCGTGGTTTCTTAGCCTGGAGATGGAGCTTATGTAACGAACCGCAATTCATTACTACAGAATTTTTTTAATTAATTATTTAACAATCAGCCCTCTTAAAAGAAATGATGTAAGATTTCTTAGTATTCAAACACCTGCAATACTTAATTTAATATTTCTTAGTATTTCGTTTGCACAACCAAAAATTAATTTGTTTCCCCTCCAACGTAGATTTCATAAAACATCGAATGTTTTATATGTCAGAGTAATCTCCGCCAATTACAGATAGGATTCCCCCAAACGGAAGCCACCACCGCCTACCGAGAGTCCCCTATAAAAACCGCGCACCTTTTGCATAATTAAAAAAGTACCTGTAAACCGGTAGAAGAGTAGAAGAAGAGAAGAAGTTTTTATCCGATCCTAGCGAAGAGTTCCATCGCGCCTCGTGAACGCATCCCGCCGCCGAGAATTATTTAGTTGGTTTTACCAGCTCCTGTATTAGTTAGTCCGTTAGACTAACTCCTGTTCCAGAAAACCTGCACGTGACGGTTGTTTTAAAGTAAATCACCGCAGACCTAGTGATAGCCACCGCGAGTTTAGCTCCCTGTATTTGCAAACACGCACCGCGAACCTTTTGTAAATAAATAGCTATCCTCGATCTTTGTGATTAACGACACGTAAGTCTGTAGAGTAATTCATTACACAAATTATACACAAAAGCCTCAGAGAGCGACGGGCTAAGTCCCGAAGCAGTCTGGTGTTCACACACATACACATACAAAACCCCTCAGAGAGCGACGGGCTAAGTCCCGAAGCAGTAGGGTGTACATACACAAATTACACACAAAACCCTCAGGCAGCGACGGGCTAAGTCCCGAAGCAGTCGGGTGTACACACACACACATACACATACAAAAACCCTCAGAGAGCGACGGACTAAATCCCGAAGCAGTCGGGTGTACATACACAAATTACACACAAAACCCTCAGGCAGCGACGGGCTAAGTCCCGAAGCAGTCGGGTGTACACACACATACACATACAAAAACCCTCAGAGAGCGACGGGCTAAGTCCCGAAGCGATCGGGTGTGTATGCACCACCTACATATACCAAAGGTGTTTCGACGAGTCAACCCGAAGTCACCTAGATCACTACACGCTACCATACACATGACGACGGGAGCTAGATAGGACTGTATAGCCCTGCAGCTCTCATCATTTATTCTCACTTACATTCTAAACACTTGCAATCACCAGCTCGCTGGCGAAGACCGAAGTGCCTGTAATCACAAACGAATTAAACGTAGAGTATCCGTCAAAGACCTGTAGAGAAGAAAAACGGTACATCGATAACCACGCGCTTAGTACTTGGATTTCAAGAAAACAATCAATTAATTGTTTTCCACCAGCTTATTCCGGAAGTATAAAAACCGCCTTCAACAAATACGCGTTTTGTGCGTATACACTTAGGTAACGTACACTTGCATCTATGTGCGATTTCGTTCATTTACATAAAAGAAATCACCACCATAAAATTACATCCCAGAAGATAACGCGGCAAATATAAAAATTGTGAGAAAGGACCTTACACTTATACCTATAACCCTTGCTCAAGGGGTCAGGATGCCTCTCCTAGTTACCCGAGGTAAACCACTGGGAGGTGTTTTCCTCCGCTAGGCACGCCGGAGAGCGTATATTAATGCTGTTGAAAGTCCCCGCACTTTAATAGTTTTGAATCGGTTAGTATTAATAAATACCTTTTGGCAATTAAAAAAGCCCTTAGTCTTTAAGAAGACCCTGTAAGTATTGAAAAATACCTTTATTTTGCGCACAAATCGCAATGGCTAACCTCATCGATTACTATATCGCCAATGCGCAAAGCTGAGAGAGTCTCGACAGAACAGGATACAAAATATATGTCCAGACCGTTAGTTAAAAACTTCCAAACTACATGATGAACCTCGCAAGCCTTGCTCCGACTTCCGCTGCCTTCCGCCAGCATAGTTTACTCGTTTACCACCAAGTTCAAGCGTGAAAAGGTAATGCCTTATCCTCCACAGATTGAGGATAGAAAACTGAACAGGGCACTACAACCCCGTAACATCCAACCTACCCCCTGCGCCAGATAACTTAATTCACCTGATTAGTTGTGATTGCAAAGGAGACTGTTCCACCCAAAGTTTTTAGTGCAAACGAAGTTATCTGTCTTGCACTTTAATGTGCGGTAGATGTGGTGGCGAATCGTGTTTGAACCGTAGTGAACCAATTACTGAGGAAGACGACCCCGATGGTGATCTCGAAGACGGTTGTTAACGCGAAAATATTGTGGATGTGAAACGAAGTGGGGCTTTCACTACGGAAGCCGTAGAAAGAAGGAAAGCTTATTATTGTAATTTCAATACCTGTTTTTTTTTCTTTACCACGATATATTATGAATAATACATATATGAATTGTTTTTTTTAACATATTTAACCTTAAAATATGATCTCATTTGAAAATAAAAACAAATGACGAAAATAGCATGTCTATGTATTTTCGATCCCGAGCCATTGTTAAGAGTGTTATCCCAATTTCAAAAAACTCCAAGATGGCGACCGATTTTTTCAATAGATAGTTTACCGGAAATCTCAATTACGCAGTTTAGTGCAAACGGCGTGATTCTAGAACAGTCTGTTCTCGAGAAATAGCCATTTTCTCAAAATTTAAGGAGGTTCCCCATGTCAGCTTTTTGGCGATTTTTCTGGTGAAGGTCAGTGGGACCCAGACAAACCAACAAACGAATTCTATTCCCATTTGTGGATTATAACACAGCACAATCATCGGTTAGTCACCTCTGGAATTCGCCCTAGTGTTGCTAATACACCATATTTCGGATTTTGTACTTTTCGAACAAATCATCGAACATTTTGGAATATTGAGGAAGTACCTTCCAAACCTGTAGTCGTTCCTGATGAGGATCTTACTGCATCTTTCTCCAAGGAATGTTGGAATAGAGAAACTTCTGACCCTTTTGTTGGCGCCCTCCTATTTGAGGTTGACGAGCCTACCTTCAAGCTTCCAATGATATTGAACGGTCGTCGTTATTCGTTAGAAAAACGCCTTGTACTACTACCGCACTTGAAATCTCTACATAAACTTCATACGTGATTATTTACTTTCTGGTCACATGACGGAAGTGACTACAGACCTTATCGACAATAGTTGCTATTACATTTCGTATCATAGTTTCTGCAATGTGGTGAAGAATGTAAGAAAATTCGAGTCGTTTGATGCTTCGGCCAAAGCTTCAAATTACCAATCACTTAATCATACGGTTCTTGTTAGGCCAAAATTTCAAAATGATATCGTAAAATTGTTAGTGCAATTTAGAATTCATCAAATCATCGGTAAATAAGCTTCTAATCGCATGGAGGTTTTAGATTCGGTTCCAATGGAACATCGGTAACTTCCAACCCTTTGGTTCGATAGTGCATCTGCCAGTCGGATTAAGATTGTTGGTCTTCAGTGGCATTCGATCTCTGACAGATTTCCGTTTTTTGTTAATCCTCGTGACGTATCGCGACCAAAGCGCTCTCTCTTGTGGGAGTGGTTATCAGGGCTTGTTTGAAGTCGTTTCACAATGGAAACAGCCCAAAGCTAAGTAACCTGAACTTTCAGCTCTTCACTTGCTTCTTCGTGAGTTGATTCCGAATGGTTTTGTGTGGCGCGCAGAGTTACGTTGTATATTTTTGTTTCGCGTCTTGATGTAAAATTTGTTATTCGTTTCCTAATCGATAAATTCAAGTGAAAGGTAGCCCCATAAACAATCTATCCCTTGTATCGAACTTTGTGGGGCGGCTTCACTGGCCAAATTGGTGAAATTTGTTTGTTACACTTCGTAATCTCGTTGACATCGCTGATATTTTCGGTTGGACTGACTACCATCGTACTTACTTAGATTCGTTCGCTACCTCGAGAATGAACAGTTTCCGTTTGTAATCGCACCGCTTACATCCACGAGGGTATCCCTCATAATTGTTGGCATCATTTACGGTCACCGCAAAATTATGCTGACTCTGCTTCTCGTGGTTTGTTCCCAAATCAGATGTGGTCCTATCCTTTGTGGTCAAGACCTACATTTCGTCATATAGTTCGTGTCTTTTTGAGCCCATTCGTTTGTTTGGGAAATTTAAACGTGTGAATTAAACTAGAGGGAATGCACAATGCTTGACTTCTTGAGTTAATCAGACATTACACTTATTTGCTTTATCCGATATATTAATTTTGAAAGTTTCTATTTTCTAGCCTTTAGAGTTAAATCAATGGCTCAATTCTCATTTCATGTATTGCTATGAGTCGCACCTTGAGTAATGAAGAACATTTCGTCATCGTTTCGTTAAATAATTTTCGCCTTTGCCTAAGATCCAGCTATCGGGGCATACATATCTCGTTTTCGTTATAATAATGAGCATCCTGATCATAAGGCATAGCTCTTTGGTAATCCCCGGAACGCCATAGTGCCTCGTTGTTTATCGTGTCCAAGAATAAGTGTTATCGCATCTGTTCGCCAAATGTCGTTCGGGTCAACCCCTACCGAGATAATTTACTAAATTATCTCCCATTAGAAACAACCTAATTCGTTTTACAGAACTCTTGGTTCACTAAGTTCATGAGAAAAACTTTCATACATAGAAAATGCATCATCTCTACTTTCATCAAATGAGATTCATTTTTAAAAGAACCAGTCTACTTTATTTCAAGTAACTGTAGTTCACAAATCAAAGGAATTTAAATCAAATATACAGTTCAGTAAATATTATAAAAAGAGTAATAATTTGTTTCGTTCGTAATTAATGAATCAGAAAAATCATTTGAATGTTTTGGTAAAAATAAATATACCAAGCGTTCGTAACCGTACAGCTCTTATGGCGTAAATTAACTACAATCCTACTAATACGAAAATAGTGTATTTAAAATATAAATTTCAATAATATAAACGAACTCCGCCTTATTGGAACTAAGCTCTTAAAGAAGCTTGTTCAACAAAAATTAACCAAACCTCACGCCAAAATCGTCGTTTGTGTGACTGAATACAAGTTTTTCACTTATAAAATGATTTAAGCTTATTTATGACATTTTTCAAACATAATTTACTTAAAAAAATTGAGATAGTTTATTACACAATTAAACATCATAACCAGTGGCCTAACTTAAGTTCGTAAAACAAAAATTTTTCAAGAACAAATAACATTCGAAATGCTTTCAACACTGAAGATTTAATTAATGTTTTCAGTTTCGTAAAAATCGCAGTTACTGTCTAAGGTTAAATCTAAGTATCTTTTACAAAACCATCACACTGGATATCAACTGAAGAAGTGAATTCCGCTCAGTGGGAAAATCCGCGTATACTATGATTTATAGTAAATGTACCTGTGTTTCTTAAGAAGCTGCAGGGACATCTGTCGCACATCACCACAAATAGTTTAAACCATTCTAGATGGCTCTCTGACAACATTTAGTGTCTATAGAGTCGATGATTGAGAAACACGTGATTGGTTGTAACGCGACGTTGTTCTTTAAGCTACCGGTAAGTGTTACCATTTTGTGTATAATATTGTTTGTATGTTTCAAGTTATAGTGTATTTTTTGTTACATTGCCTAATCCGAATTTTCTTGATTTTAGAGATGCCAATAAAATGTGTGCGAACAAGCAACAAAAGGGCTTGGACCTTGAAGCAATTGAAAAAGGCTATCTCTGATATTCAGACGGGAAAACCAATTCGGCAAGTTGGCAGAGAATATGGATTCCCTGAATCCACACAGAAAGGGCGTGTTCACCGAAGACCAAGAGGTTAAGTTGATGAGACACAAAAAATTATCAAATATGATTTTTGAGCATACTGCACTGCAACTTAGACAATTCATATTTGAGTTGGCCAAAAAAATCACATAAAACACAACTTTAGTTCGTCAACCAAAACAGCGGGCAAAGACTGTTTAAGGTTGATTATGAGACGGACTGCCTATGTAAGTATCAGAAAATCAGACGGAACCAGTATGAATCGTATTCAAGCTTTTAACCAAGGAGAGGTACCAAGATACTTTGAAAATCTAGAAGTACTTTTTGAACGGTATACTTTTGGACCAACGCCTGTCTTTAATGTGGACGAAACCGGGACTCCTAAGGTTCAAAAACCCGTTAGTATTTTAAGTCCAAAGGGACAGAAACGGATCGGCTCTGCAATTTCTTGGAAGCACGACAATTATTACAATTGTATGCTCTTTTAGTGCCTCAGGTATATATATATATATATATATATATATATATATATATATATATATATATATATATATATATATACCGGCCATGTTTATCTTTTCAAGACAAAGGCATTCAACCACGGCTAAATGGGGAGACAGTTAGGTGCAAATTATTCCTGCTCAAAAATGGATGGATTCATTTCTAAAATGGTTGCAACACTTCCAATTGCACGTTATGGCGTCCTCAAAAGACCCCGTTCTACTTATTCTAGATAATCATATGTCACACATATCACTGGAAATGTATCACTTTTGCGAAGCCTACGGATTAGTAATGCTCTCTACAGGGTGTTCCTTAAAGACATTCTAATGTTTAAGGGGGCGATTCTTGGACCCATTTTAAGAAAAAAACTTCATACGAACTTTTGAATTACAGGGTGATAAAGTTTCCAGAAAAAAATCTTTTTTTTTATAACGGCTGTGTACAACCAATTTTATTATTTTTACCAGTGGCGTCCTTGCCGGTTTTGCATTGAATATTTTTGGAGAAAAAATAAAAATAAAAAAAAAAAATAAAAATTCTCATTCATTTGTGAGCAAATTTGATCTCTTAATTTTATTTCGTGCGATGTGCATGGTTTTTGTCTAAAAAAATAAAAATCGTTTTACTTCAGGGTCAAATCGCTAAAGTGACTGTTGTATGGAATTTTTTTTTCTTTTTTCATGCTATTGAGTTCGTTTAATATTAAATGTGAATTAATTCAGAAATAAGTAATGATTTTACTTTAGGAAAAACTAAAAAAAACTTTCAATTGCCAATAATTACATTAGAAGTTTAGCGGGGATTTCAGCTTGTAGAAAAACGAGTTTTATTTTATTTTAATAAAGTAAGTTTACATGAAAGCCTTAAATTTATTAATTATCAACAATACTAACATTGATTATAAAAATTGTTGAAAGTGGGAGCCTTCACCTAATAGGCATGCTACCGCCCGTCTACGCATGGAATTGCGCACTCGTTCAAATATTCCCGGTGTATTCCGTATTGTTTCACAAGAGGCAACTATTCGCTCTCTTAAATCTTCTAAAGTGTTAACGGGAGTTTTATCCACTAGAACCTTAAGGTGCCCCCATAAAAAGTAATGCAAACTATTGAGATCGGCGGATCTTTCTGGCCATTGCTGAGGTCCTCCGCGACCTATCCAACGATCAAGATAAACTGTATCTAAATCATTTCGGACAATTACGCTAAAATGAGGAGGAGCCCCATCGTGCATGTACCACATTCGATTTCTTAAAGCAATTGGTACATCTTCAAGCAACCCAGGTAGTTCTTCTTCGAGAAAATGCAAATAAGACCGTCAATCAAGGCGCCCTGGTAGGAAAAATGGGCCTATTACATGATTACCAATAATTCCTGCCCATACATTAACAGAAAATTGTTCTTGAAAATGGGTTTCGGTTATGGCATGCGGGTTTTCTTCCGCTCATTATGGAAATTTTGAATAGCATTCCGAGAAAAATTTGCTTCGTTTGTGAACAAAATTTGTGACTCAAACTGCGGATTTAGTGTAATACTCTGAAGGTACCACTGACAGAAGTTCACACGCTGTGGGAAATCCCTGAGGCGCAATGCCTGTACTCTTAGAATACGGTATGGATATAACAAAAGTCAACTAAAATAAGCCAAACTATTTGGTGACAAATATTCAGAGCTCTAGCGATCTTTCTCGTACTTGTCTCGGGATGTTCGTCGATTTCTTGCAGCACCGCTTCCTCAATTTCAGGTGTTCTGAAAATTCGAGGTTTACATTCCAGAGTACCTTTTTTGAAACTACCAGTTTCGCTAAGTCGGCGATGAATTTTGAAAAGGTTCGACTATCTGGTAAGGCACGATTAGGATATTTACTGTCTGCGAGGCCATATACATAATGCATTGCAGCCATTTCCGTATTCGTATAATTTACCAGTGTTTACTGATATTTGAAAAAACAGCGAAAAAGTGAATAACTTCAATAACACACTAAAAATCAAAGAAATGGGGCACTGAGATGGTTTTGAACACCAACAACTTACTGTAAGTCAACAGCTATTGTTTTGACATTGACGTTTGTAAAAATGTAATTTATTCCAGGATAACTGGATTTATGTAACTAGTTATGTGTTAAAAAATTATTAGTCGGTATTGCAATATGAAGCAATTTAAATGTTTTCCTGAACCCTGCAGTAAAGCATACATAATTTTTATGAGAACGACATGACGTCATAATGCGCAGATACAAATATTCGTTCGACGATCTCATTTTTAAAATTGTAGGGGAGTACAAGAATTAGACAAATTTAGTTTGTTTTCGCGCGTTCGAAGTTTTTGTTGTATTTGCTTGTTTTGAGCGATTTATAATAAACAAAGTCCTTTTTAAGACCACAAACAATAATTTACTTGCTACGTAAGGTAAGTATTGTTGTTATAACCATAATGCAAATATTATTAGTACGTTACAACCTACAGATATGAATTCTGCTCAATCATCAACATCCAAGTCCACTTATGGTGTGATAGGTAAAATAATTCACAGTCAAGGTCAGGAAATGATTAGCAATGTCATGTCGGTCTCATAAAAATTATACTTTAAAACGATTATTATTTTTTTAAACGAAAACCAAGCGGTGACGTACCATTTTTTTATCCAAACATACAATGCAAAACCCGTAAGGACGCCACTGGTAAAAATAATAAAATTGTTTGTACATCAGAAAATGCATCTTAATGCATTGAAGACGTGTACCAAATTGTATAAAGATATCTACATAGTATCACAGTCGGTATAAAAAAAAAGATTTTTTTCTGGAAACTTTATCACATGTATTTCAAAAGTTCGTATAAAGTTTTTTTCTTAAAATGGGTCCAAGAATCACCCCTTTAAATATTAGCATGTCTTTAAGGAACGCCCTGTATACTACCTCAAACATCCCATCGTCTTCAACCGTTAAACTTCACTTTTTATAGTTCATTTAAAACGCCTACATTAAAAAGTGTGACTACTATTTAAGAACAAATCCTTATAAGAAAATAACGCACTATGAAATTACAGAGCTATTTAATAGCGCATACACGAAAACAGCTCCATTGGAAAAGACGCTATTAAGAAATACATTAAGAGATGTGAGGCCATGTACTTCAAAACAAATTGAAAGAGAAAATTTAGAAATAGATTCTACAGACAAATCTCAATTGCTAGAAGAGTTAAAATCTTGTCCCAATCAATGACCCACCTCATTTCAAACAATCATTCAAACGGAATGTGCAGTTTGAAGATTCAGATAGATATGTGGAGTGTGATGTAAATAAAGCAGAGCTGTGCGATGATGATGAAGTTGACGGCGTCAATCCTTTCTTCCTTCCAGGCGTCTGTAGAGGATGAAGTCTGTAACATGTATAGGAATTTGGACAAAACAAAGAATTGTAGTACTGACTGCCTTGCTGCTAATGCTCCTACAAAATTTTTGTGCGACTTAGAATTTGATTATTTTGTCATTAATAGAGATACATTTGTTTCTTTAATAAACGATTTAAATGTAAATATCTCGCTAACGAATTTACCCCAAAGGTGGGGAATATGTGTGCCTGTGTCTGCATGTCTGTGCATGCGGGGGCGGACGTGTGGGTGCGTGCGCGCGCGTACGTGTGTGTGTTTGATTAATCCTCCTTGTGATTAGTTTGCCATTATTGATACAAAGACACATTTTTTTGATTAATAAATGTATAAATTTTACTAACGAATTTGCCCCAAAGGGCGGGGAATTTCTCGCCAAGCCAAGGTCTTACTTTTAATGTTTTAATCCCAAAATATACATGTGCTATTAATTTAATATTAGTCAAGTTGCTTTGGTATGTGCGAATCCTTGCGATATTGCAGGCTCACGTTCCATTAATATAAGTAATCTCATTTTTATTATTATTTACTTCAGTTCTACTTGCATAAAGACAAAATTTACACCGATTGGGGCTTGAACCTTGATGGCGCAGTTGGTTAGCGCGGTACTCTAGCAAAGTACAGGTCGTAGGTTCAAATCCTACTCGAGGTAAACTTTTTATTTATGTATTTAATAAAATCAAAGTCAAAGAGGAAAGCTTCATTAATGCGCCTTGTGATTTGCGAAACTCTATATTAAATTGCTAATGAAATACAAATTATTAAAGTTAAGTGCTCGGAATTCGACCACTCTCCCCTACATGTCATATGTCTTTGATTCGCTTACTGTGGATATATATAAATATATACTTAATAGGAGTAGTATCTTTCTTTTACATAATCCGATAAACATTTTTTTTAAAGCATGATGAAAAATCTAGGCATAGAGTTTTTAATCAATACTTGTGTTATGTTTCAGATTCCTGAAATAACATTCTCCGAAAATAGAAAACACAAGATAGATGAAGCTCTTCGAACAATGGAAGATTCTCCTAGGGACATAAATGTCGAATTTAAAAAGAAATTTAGCACTTTCCTCACCGGATGTATTGAAGATAAATTAAATTCTGAAGAAGAAATGTCACAAAACAATTCCATCGATACAGAACTTAAAGAAGAATTTGAAAATCGTAAAAATAGCTTAATGTACAAAAAAATGTTAGAAGTAAGACAAAAATTACCTAGTTATAAATTAAAAAATGAAATAATTAATATGATAGCAACTAGCCAAGTAGTTGTAATTAGTGGACAAACTGGTTGTGGTAAAACAACTCAAGTTTCTCAATTTATTTTAGATGATTTTGTTGAAAATGGTAAAGGATCGATTTGTCGCGTTGTTTGTACACAACCAAGGCGGATTAGCGCAATTACGGTTTCGGAAAGAATATCAGCTGAACGTGCTGAGCGTCATGGTATAGGAGTTGGTTATCAAATACGTTTAGAACACAAATTTCCTCGGGATAGAGGTTCAATTTTATTTTGTACTACCGGTATCCTCTTACGACTTATGCAAGGTGACGCACGTTTAACTAATGTCTCACACATAATAATTGATGAAATTCATGAACGAAGCATAGATTCCGATTTTCTTATTACACTCTTAAAAGATGTTTTAGTAAAACGTCCTAATCTAAAATTAATTTTGATGAGTGCCACTGTGAATGCTGATAAATTCTCGAAATATTATGGAAATTGCCCTCATTTAAATATACCAGGATTTACATACCCTGTTCGGGAGTATTACTTGGAGGATGTGCTCCAAAGGACTAACTACACGTTAGATATACTGCCTAGTAAAAGGTACAAAAGACGAAGGGAATTCAATTCTTTTCACGAGTCTTTCATGTTGCCTTATGTTAGGCAAATAGAAGCTAATAAAACTTACTCTCCTAAAGTATCTAAAATGCTGTTAGACCCAGAATTAGAAGATTTAATTAATTTAGACCTAATTTTTAGATTGATTTTGAATATTTGTCAATTTGAGAAAGACTCGGGTGGTATTTTGGTATTTCTAACTGGTTATGTAGAAATTTCGAATCTGCATAAACGAATGGAGAGTTGTGGTAATTTTCCGCGAAATAAGTACTTAATATTTCCACTTCATTCACAAATGCCAACTGTAAACCAAAAACAAGTGTTCGATAGACCACCACACGGTATCAGGAAAATTATTCTTTCAACTAACATAGCTGAAACATCAATTACAATTGATGACATTATCTTTGTTATTGACTGTGGAAAAATTAAATATACAGATTATGATCCAAAAACTAACAATTATACGTTTAAACCTCAGTGGGTAGCATTGTCAAATGCAGATCAACGAAGAGGAAGAGCTGGTAGGACACAACCGGGTATTTGTTTCCACCTTTTTACACGACCACGTATTCATTTTTTGGAAAAGTATCAAAAACCAGAAGTTCTGCGTTGCCGCCTTGAAAATACTATATTAGGAATAAAAGCTCTTCAAATTGGTAAAGCTGGAATTTTTCTAAATAAACTGTTAGACCCTCCATCACCAGATGCTGTTGAAGTTTCGATAGAACTTTTAAAAAGACTTAATGCATTGGATGAAGAGGAAAATTTAACTGCTTTGGGATATCATCTTTCACGGTTACCAATTACTCCTCAGTTGGGCAAAATGATTTTATTTGGAGTGCTGTTTAGTTGTTTAGATCCCGTTTTATGTATAGCTGCTGCTTTAGATTTTAAGGAACCATTTTTAATGCCTCTCGGAAAGGAAGCTGAAGTAGACACGAGAAAAATGGAACTTTCAAATGGCTGGATGAGTGATCACTTGCTTTTGTATAGTGTTATACGTGAATATGAATCTAGGGATGGTTATAGTGCAACTCAATTTTGTAGAGAAAATTTCCTTTGTATAAGTACTTTAAAACAACTCGTTAAAATGAAAGGTCAATTTATGGAGTATTTACGTGAAATGAATTTTGTAGACTCCTCAAATTTCAAAGATTCTGCGTGGAATTATAACTCTCATAATACCAGTCTTATCAAAGCAGTTACATGTGCAGGATTATACCCAAATGTCGGGACAATCAGGTACTTCCGTTAATAATACTTTTAAATCTGTTCTATTTATGTGTATCCCAGATTGCAAAGAAAACATAAAACACCATATACAATTGATGGTGACAGAGTGAATTGGCATCCAAAATCTATTTTAGCGATAGACAAAAGCGTTAACTCACCTCTTTTTGTCTATTTTGTGAAATTGCGATCAACCGCAAATTTTGTCCATGATGCTACAATAGTGTATCCTTTACCTATAATATTTTTTGGTGATAAGTACGAATATGACGCTGAAACCAGTACTATCGGGCTTGCTGATAAAAAGTTGAAATTCAAGTGTACTGAAGAAACTAATTCTACCATTAAAGAACTACGAGATCGATTAAACAACTTTTTAGAGTATAAAATATCAAATCCTGGTGTGATAAAATGGTCTTCGGATAAAGACAATGTATCAATTTTAAAGTAAGGTGTAATTGTAATACAATTTTTACAAATCTTTGTTTTAGGGCTGTGAAGGATTTGATAACTTGCGAAGATATCGGAATTTTGGATTTAGATGAGTATTAGAGAATGAATATTTAGTATTTTAGTTTTAAATGTTTTTTTATATACATTTTTGTAATGTTTATTTTTACATAACTGTGCATGGTAGTGCTGTAATAAAGTGATACCAATTAAAAAGGTCGTCAGATAATCATTTCCAAATGCATGGTATTAGGTTCAAATTAGCACTGTGCTCATACAAGGATTATTATTAAATATCTGGAAAAGTTTTAAGGAGTGATTAATTATCCAGTTTTAACATAAAAGTTCCTATAGTCATGGATGTTAAGTGGTTTTGTCAATAAAATACAGGGTGTTAAGCATCATAAAAATTTTGTTTTTGAACATATCTTTAAAACAAAAATGTTTGATGTAGATCGGGGTGGTCAAACTTTTCGGTAAGGGGCCGATTTTTTGAAAGAGGATTTCCCCTCGGTCTGCACTACCCTGTTGACCATGGCAATCGAAAACAATAGAATTATGATTTTTCAAAGGAGGAACAAAGTCTACAAACCAAAGATATTTATTAGAATTAATAATTAGTAGATAATGTTTTAAAGATAAATTCCTGATCAACATCAATAATTCGTGTTCTCACCTGTGACTTCATGTGCTTCAACTAAAAAGCTGTTTACAGACAGTATTTCCTAATAAAGATATCAACTATCAACAGAAGCATGTTTGCAAACGCAAAGTATTTTTTCTTGCCCAAATACGTTTGATAGAACTCTTCCAAACAAACCTGATTGAATTTCTCCTTTAACAATGCATCATATGACATTTCGCAACTTTCCACTTGTAAATGTCCCGGCAGTGAATTAATGTCTGCAGAGATTCGCGTTACAAACACAGTTTTTGAATTCAAGCTTCAAGTCGGATACTGAAGCATATTTAGTCAATACTGCTTGTGTGACATCAAGTTGCGTGGACAGTGTAGAAAACAGAGTAAAGTTTTTTATTCTTAACTGTTCCCAATTCCGAAAGTTCATTTTGAATGCGGATATAACATGACACATGACATTAAGCAATTGATCTTTACCTTAGACAAGTATTAACGTCATTTAGGTGGCTAGTTATGTCGACTAGAAATTCATAATTGTGAACCCACTCTTTGTTTTCAAATTCCGGAATGCTTATAACATCGCTATACTCAAAATCCAAAGACAAGAAGTTCTTAGAACTGACAGTGATTCAACCCTTTTGACTTAATAAATTTAACTGTTTCAGCAACTATCTTCATCACAAGGTCCATTTTGTGCAACTTGGCACATAAATTCTCCTGATGAAAAACGCAATAAAAATTCAGTATCAACGTGTTCCTTCATTTCCTATTATTTTTACCATTCCTTCGTGTTTCCCAATCGTTGTTGAGGCACCATCTGTTGTTAAACCTAATAGGTTGTTAAGTTCTAATGATTCAATATCGACATGACTGCGTTTAACAAACCTCGAGATGTAGTGATTTTCATAAGAAGATACAATGCCGTTAATTCTTCAGTTTTATTAAAATTATCATCAACACCTCTGATAAATATGTAATGTAAAATATAAGTGAAGTTCTACTGCTGTTACTGTTAGCTCCATAAATATTGTAAATTTTACCAGTTTTAGTGTAATTTATATCCTGTGTTATAAATGTTTTGTAACTGGTTTCATATTGGTTGAGTTGGCCGGCCTATTTCCACAGTTTTTGATCTTTGACTTACCATACCGAGTTACTAATTCTGTATTATAAACTGTGTAAATAAACTGATCAACTGCAATTTATACATTGTTATGCGTTATCTCAGGTGATCTGAGATTACTACAAATATTTGTGGTATTGACATTTTAACAGAAACCGGAGTATAATTATTTTTGGCTTAATAGTTTCACATTATATATTTGTATCTAATGTTTGTAAGTCGTAACCTTGCATTTAACCATTATTGTAATTTTATGTGAGTTTGCGGTTATAAACTAAATCCAACATTCCATTTTCTTTCTACTTATAACCCATCTATTGTCTTTTACCTTGTCTGTTTGATTGAAATCGCTGCAATAGGCACCGCTAGCATGAACAGTGCGTACCTGATTTTCCTCACTGAATCTATAATATTTAGTTAGTTATAATCTAATATAAAAATTGTAATTACTATGACCTGATTATTGTGGAGAAACAACTGATAAGCGTTACTTTATAGCTTGCTCTGTTTATAGTATGCCATTTAAGATTGCCTGCATAAATATTACTAAAGCTGCTAAAACCGCTCGTAATGATTCTGTTTTAACTTGGTCCTGCAACAAATGTTCAGCAGTAGAAAGTTCTAAATGAATTAAAATCTCTTATATTAAACCTTTTGTGACTTAAAATCCAACGGTGATACTAAAGCACAATACTCTCACGGGTAGATTATGAAAAAATAATACATGAAATTTCTGATCAGGAAACACGTAAAAATAACATAGTTATCTATGATTTGCCTGAATTGTCTGATGTAAGTAACGATCAGCAATGTGATTATAATACTACGTTGCATGAAATCCTATCAACGCTTCATGTTTTCGACTCAGAAAGAAAGACTACAAAATCGCGCGTCGGCCCATAAAAATTCATTTTTCTTCTCAGTCCGTCACTTCAGCTGCAATCAACCATTCTTCAAACCTTATGCAAAGCGATAAATAGTGTAACTTCAGAATCTATCGTGGTAGTACTCCTACGCAATAACAAGTGTGTATAGGGAAGTGAAGTTTCATATAAAAAAAGGATTCCTGTAATAGTTTCCTTGTCAGAAAACTAAAAATGCCCAACAGATTATCGCTAAACATATATTGCCAACATTTTCGTGGACTTCGTTCCAAATTAAAAATTTTTTATGAAAATGTATGTGACTTTGCCTATAGTATTGTATTAACAACTGAATCTTGGTAGTGTGAATCTGTAATAAGTCAGGAAATGTTTCCTCCGTATTACACAGTACTTTGTTCAGATAGAAAATTCTCTACGCTGGAGGTGTAATATTTGCTTAGGCAGAATCTTGTTTTTGTAATAAAATTGAAACTTCTCTCAGAAACTTTTCTATTGATTGATATTGTAAAATCCAAGTGCGTGGTACATCCTTATACATTCATTATGGTGATTATGTTCCACCTGATGTTGATTTAAGCAAATTTGAAATATTTCTTAAAGCATTGGAACCTTTCTTATTAGTCTTACCAATATTAATATTAGGCGATTTCAATTTTCCATTATTTTATAATAATTCGGCCAGATCGTAAGTTTTCAGACTCTGTTGGGAATGTATCTTCAAATCTATCATGAGTTGACCATCTTCTGTCAGCTACCAAAACAGCTGCTCGTAAAATAGGCTTTTTGTACAGATCTAAGCATTATGTTACCTCCCGACAACTCTTTCTGCTGTATAAGGCCCAAATTCGACCTCATCTAGAATATAATTATCACCTCTGAGTTGGTGCTCCCGAATACGCTCACTCGATATCGTATTCAAGAGAGAGCGATTAAAGTTATAAATGACCCGTCCTTAACTTTTGGCATACAGTCCCGTGAGCATAGAAGAATGGTTTCAGTTCTTTCTTTGTATTATCGGTATTACAATGGCTATTGCGCTGCTGAATTACATTCTTTGGTACCATCTCGGGTTACCTTTGCTAAGAATACTCGGTTTGCTCATTCACATCGTCAGCACAGTATATAAAACAACCAGCAGGATAACTCTCCGGTGGTGCCTTTGATGTAGTTATACGTTAAAATTTGGCCTTGACGGCACCATTATGTGCGAAAAGACTGGGCCTGACTCAGTAGTAATAGATACGATTATAAAAGATTATTTATTACTGATTACGCCATATAATTAATTTATTTTTATTAGTATTTAAAATTTTTATTTATGGTTTTAATGTGTAATAAATTCTTAGTCTTAGGTATAATTTAATAAGAATTGTTTTGTTCTTACCTATTACGATCACTAGGAAAACGAAAAAAAGTTTCTTACAATTATAACTTTTGTTTTTAAATTTTTGTGCTGCACACACGTATCCCCCACAGATTTTGATATATTCATAATGCTAAGGAAAGCACACCACAATAATTTCACAGCTAGTAATAATAGTTAATTTTAATGCAACAAAAAGTTAGCACCAAACACAATGACAATACAAGATAAACAAACGCCATCACTGGACTATGCGACGTACACACGTGGTTTCTACCTACGTTAATGAGGCTTTTTCAAGGATTTAGCACCAAATGGCGGACGTGCGCGACGATATGCCTCAACTACTCCTGTTTTATATGCTGTGTGATCAGTATGCAGTACAAATCTCCACTTGTTGTACCAAACGGGGGCAATCCACATTCTGCTACACGGCTTCTAAACTCTGGAATGATCTCCCTAGTTCCTGTTTTCCTCTCACTTATAGTATAAAAAAATTTAAGGTAGCTATTCATAAGCATCTCTTGACAATTCAATGTCCCTTTATCCATCTTCCTAAATGTTCCTCAGTGCTGTAGCACGATAGGCCAAATTTAGCCTGTTCAGCTCCAAAATTATTTAAAAAAAACTCGTAAATCGTCTCTATTCAACAGGTTCTGTGATATATTACATGTAAACGAACTCCCCCATGTACGTAATAATGGTAATCTGTTGGACCTAGTACTTACTAGTATTAATTATGGTATTGTTGTAACAAAGGATGAATTACCAATAGTTTCAGTTGATTGCTATTATCCTGTTTTATCTGTAACTCTTGAAATTTGGTATTCCCCATAGATACAATTTTCGAAAAACCGATTTTATAGGTTTATACACTCATCTAATTCATATTGATTGGTCATTTATCAATAACATTGGAGATGTCAATGCAGCCCTTGATGCAGTATACTCTATTATATACAGGGCTTTTGAATTACATGTTTAGCGTACATTAATTTGCAACAGTAATTTTCCTCCATAGTTTACTTTTGAAATAAAGGAAAAGTTCACGTATTTCATTCCCTTCACAAGGGGGAGGGCGGGCTGCTTGAGCTTTCCAAGCTTGTTTAGCCATAATCATGGCTTCCCAGCATACATACATTACGTATATTATATATATATATATATATATATATATATATATATATATATATATATATATGTATGTATATGCATGGTGGTATTAAGGATAGGTGTGGTCAGGATAGGATCGAATGGAACGGAGTTAGGGTTCTGAGGGGGAAACATTCTCTGGGAAGCCGTCTCTGTTCTCAAACTATTGTCCTATAGCTTCAATTTCCAATGTTGCAAACGTTTTTAAACAAGTTCTATACAAACAAATTAGTAACCACATCAAACCGTATATATCCAATCAACAGCATCTCCGAAGATCAACCACTACAAATCTTATTTGTATTGCTCAGTACCTGGGAACAAATCGATAAGGGACAGCAAGTAGACGTCGTGTATACGCATTTTACGCGTGCTTGTGATACTATGTCTCATGGAATTCTATTACAAAAACTGGATAACTTTGGACTCTCAAGTTCGTTTCTAGACCTGTTATGCTCATATCTTAGCTTGCGAATAAACTAGCTTCTAATGGTATTTCGTATGCTTTCCATCCCTGGTTGTTGGTTTCTCTTGGAAAACCAGGTGTTTCAGTCTATCCCATAGGTAGAAATCTAAACAAGTAAGACCCAGCGAACGCGCCGGCCAAGGAAATAGACATAAATGTCGACGTACGTTTCGGTCATAATGTTCCGGGTAACCATCAAGCTGAAGCCACATGTGCCTTTTTGTTTCCAAGGAGACGTCTTCTAAAAGTGATGGAAGAGAACGTTAAAAATTCCAAGAACCTCTCCCCATTAAGGATTTGGTAAAAAAATGTGGACCTATAATTTTTCCTTCCAGCATTCCGCACCATACGTGCAAACTCCAGCGATTTTGATGTTCTACTTGCCGTGGAAGAGAACGTTAAAAATTCTAAGAACCTCTCCCCATTAAGGATTTGGTAAAAAAAATGTGGACCTATAATTTTTCCTTCCAGCATTCCGCACCATATGTTCAAACCCCAGCGATTTTGATGTGCTACTTGCCGTATCGAATGTGGATTTTGCTCGGGCCAATAATGCATATTGTGCAAGTTCACACGGGATTTTCCCGAATCATATTTAGGAACCTATGTTCTATGTTCATAATCAGTATGGTGTAATGCCTGATGTAAAATAATGTGGTAGGAATGCATATTATTGTTTTGAAGAATCGCGTGGAACTCCTAAGTCGTCGGAAATTTTTCTGGTGCTTAAGGTGGGATGGTACTGCACGTAGGCCAAAACGTTCATAATATTTTCCTCGGTGCGTATTCTACGAAGTCGTATAGGTACTTGAATCGGCTGCACGTTTCCCGTAATCGCCTGGCCAATCTTGAAAACACTTCTGACATTAATGTTCGATCGTCTAATATTTGACTTGGATAGATTTCTCTACTTGTAATTATATAGTCAATTGTTGAGTTTTGGTTTCTTGTATTTCCGTAGGTATATTTCTGTTCAGCTTTGTGGGTGTAATACGTGCTGTTAATTCGTAGTTCGTTTTGTGCGCATATAACGATGAGCATTTATCCATTGTCATTGATAACTTCTTCATTGAACCTCTGCATCACACCTGGAGTAGCTTCTTTTCCAACTCTGGAGTTAAGATCTCCCATTAAAAATACTTTTTAATTCTGTGGCAGTTCATTAATAAGTAGTTGCAGTTCGTCGAAGAAAGTGACCCATTCTTTTTTAGTTTACTCATGTCAGGCGTATACACGTTAATGTAGTACATTCTTTCATCGTTGATCTTACGGCAGGTGTTCATTATATTAGCATTCAAGTATTGTACTCCTCAACATAATTCTTAAATTTCTCAAGTAGCAATATTCCTACTCCGGCCTGTGCTCTTTAGGTCTTATCTTTCCCACTGTAGAATAGAATGTAATTTTGGTATATTGCGCTTCCGTTCCCCTTCTTTTTCAATTCAGATATTGCACATATGTCAATCTTATGTTTGTTTAATTCCATTATGACCTCTTGATCTCTCATATTCCATTATATTATATTACAACTTCCGATTCACCAAATTTGTGATCTCCATAATAGTTTTTTACGTTTTCTCGCCGAGACGTTTCCAAATTTCAGTCCGTTTTCCGAGGCTTTCTTAGCAGTACTTTGAGCATTCGTTTTTTTTTCCAGTGGGCAGGGTGCTAAACCTTGCCCACCAGCCCTCATCCTTTATCCTGCCTTGGGACCGGCAACAGTAGCGCTGAGCTACTTAATCAACCCAACGATTATGTAGGACGAGTTACACAGAAACTCTGAGAAGTAACTTTTAATAATTGTCAAATCAGTGATCTTTTCAATTTACCGGGAATCATGGACATGTGATTTGTTTTCCCCGACGAGGTAAATTGTACCGATTGAGGTATTCAAATTTTTAACATTTTCTCGTATAAATCTAGAACGGGTGGGGTTTTCACTAACATTTAGGTAATTTTAAGCCTCGTAACGGTTTATTTGTTTAAAACTAAACGCTCCAACACAAATACACTCTTCAAAAGGCTATAAATTGCTCTTTCAGGCGAGACTAAGAATATTCGAATCCGTTGAGTGGTTCAGGAGATATTAAAATGTAAATATTGGAAAATGCATTGAACTCCCCCTCCTTTATTATGAGAGATACGGAAAAATGATACAGTATCATCCAAGCTTTTAAAAGATATTTTCAAAGTTATTGCTCATCAACCAATTTTCCGAGATAGCATGAATTTTATGTTTCTTCGTTGCAGTTTCGCCCCTTATCGGTCGAGTTATGATCTTCAAAATAATTTCCAGCCATTTCTCTTACATGGTTTACTTATAAGAATTTTTTCCAAACCTCTAGGCCTTACCATTGTCGAGATAGAGCCGCTCCGTACCCTTATCCGGACACCCGGTACAGTTCAATGTTATATTTCTTTGTATGTTTAGTTTAATATTGTCATATAATTAATTATCCTCTTGGGCAACAAATACGAGGATCACTGCTAAAGTTTGCGGAATCAAGTACTCCTTGCAATACTAAGGTTCTGCGATTGTCATAATCCTAAGATTTGATATTTTATACTATTAGTACAACCGACAGTTTGATTGTAAACAGAGTAGTAGAATTCAAAAAATAGCAACTTTCTCAAAAAATGGATATTTTAAGTCATGATTTTCGAGTGATGAGTATTTATGGCTTTCGATACGGTTTAAGGCCACAGCAATGTGTGGTAAACTAAAGTTGTTGTTTGGTTATGAAGTCCCGTCCAAAACCATGAACTACAAATAATTTGCATAATTTAAATGTGGAAGATCTTCTTTTGATGACGATTTTTGCGTGGGTTGGCCATGCACTTCTGTTGTCGCGTGAAATAATTTTATCAGATCGACATTCAACATACAGTGAGGTATCGGCATCCGTAGGTATTGTGGCGAAACAAATACATACCGTTTTAAAACATTTAAATGTCAGGAAGCTTTGTAGTCGTTGGGTTCCTCAAAATCTGACAGAAGCTAAAAAAAAACCACGCGTCAAGTAGTGCAAGGAAATGCTTAAATGTCGTTCAAAATTCTGGATTTTACACTGTAATAGGTGACGAAACATGGATATATTCATATGAGCCTGAAACTGACAAAAGTGGTGCGCTCGCGAAGCGTTTCAAAGAAAATTATTTCTTGTTTTTTCGGAAAAAACGATCATGTTGCAACTGTTGCATTGGAAGTTAGTTTTTTAATTTACCATTGTAGCACACCAATAATGAAATGGCTCAACGTACTTTTCTTTAAGAAATCGCTCATAGGGGGACTACTTAATGGTGTACCAAAAAATGTTGGTGATGTATTTTTTTTGCATTTAACGTAGTTTAAAATTCTCAGTAATTAAAATGACTGAGATTATACTACACAGTTTTGCATAATAGTATACGCTATCTAAGGAGAGGAAAAGGTAACGTGTTTCACTCTGCTGCTTGAGCTTTCCATGCTCCTTCAGCCACAGTCGTGTATTCCCAACAACATACATTAAGTATGTATGCATGGTGGGATTAAGGATAGGTGCGGTCAGGATACAAAAGGAAAAGGAATAGGCCTCGTATTTAATTGCCTCCCCCAAGGGGGAGGACGGTCTGCTCGAGCTTTCCGAGCTCCTTCAGCCACAATAATGGATTCCCAGCATACATACATACATTACGTATATATGCATGGTGGGAACAAGGATGGGTGTGGTCAGGATAGGATGGGAAGGAACGGAGTTAGGGTTCTGAGGGGGGTAATACTACCTCAGCATTCTCCTAAGTAGCGGCACATCGTGTGCATATACGCAGTGACCATGCCGCTACATAATTATGGGGAAGACGCCCTGAAAAAACCTCATACAAGGTAGAGGTTAACGGGAATCGAACCCATTACCTCCCGAATACTAAGCAGGTCGTGTTACCACTACGCTACTAGCTCGGTGATAGGATCGGAAGGAACGCAGTTAGGGTTTTGAGGGGGAAGATACTACCCCAGCATTTGCTTAAATATACGCAGTGAATATGCCACAATGTATGTGTAAGTAAAACCCTTTGAAAAAACCTCATACAGGGTAGACGGTAACTAGGTTGTGTTACCACACCTCCAACGAATAACAAGATGGACAATAATGTACGATGGATACTAAAAAATGTTTAATTCTATTAATTAAATAGAATTGTAAAACGCTTGTCTGAATACCACCTCCCCTAAGATTGTCGAAAAAACTTCTGTCTCAGCACACCTGGCTATGAGTTGAACGATTTTACCTCTATTGGCAGTGCAGAAATTCAACCTTTTTAACATGTGCTTGCAGACGTTTCTGTACGCAAAGAGGAGCCTCGATTCACGGTCATAGATTATTATCAATCCTACGTGCCGTTTTGTTCCCCGAGCTGCTGCCGTAATAAAACGAGAGGGCTGTAAAGTAGTATAAAAATGTTTAAATGGTCACAGACTTCACGCGTGGAGCGGCCTCCGCTTTCCTTCATATCATGTTACTAAAACTCTGCGTCTGTTGTCTACCCATTAACCGATTACTTATTACCAAACATACAAATCATTAGTTTCCTCAACAATTTGACATTGCATAGCAAGTACCACGTTCTTTTTCAGAATGCACACTGCACAGTATCTTTAGGTACCGGATGCGATACGAGGATCGATCGTGAATCATTTATCTCCAACAAGCCATCCTGATATTGATCATATTTCCAATGGATTAAAAAAAACTATAAATCTACTCTACTTGTTAGAAAAATGACTGGCTATGTTGTATTCTCACTATTGTGTTTCATAAAGCAGGTACTGGTTTACAAGTTACGGAATAAGTAAGTTTTTGTTTTTAATGTTCTAATGAATCGACATGTGCAAGAGCGAACTCCTTATCAATCCATGTGTAGATGTAATATGGTAAAAACTAGGAGATAAATTTTACATCAATCGGAGCAACACGCGAGACGATCGCCTCATCGGTCGCAGGCAGAGTGGCCGGCCGCGCTCGTCTCACTTTTCCAGAATTGAGAATTGCCAGGCGGTGTGAGCGGACACATACATCTACTAGAAAGTATAATTTCAAACCATCGCCAGCCTGGCGGGCATCAGTCACAGTGTTAAGTCATCTAGAGACTTACCTATATCTTTTTCTCCAGATATTCAATCTTCAATGAGTAAGCATATTGAATCTCATATTTAAGTCTCCAAAAGAGCTCGAGATTTTTTACTGCTCTATGACCACACTTGTAACTAGTGACTTAAACTCCTGAAATATTTTCAACGTCTTCGTCTTTGGCTTTCACATCACACCTCGGATGCAAGACTGACATAACTCCAAAAATTGAGGTTGTGAGATCTGAGCGTCATATAATTTCATTACTTCTGCACTGAGCGGTGTATCTTATTTTGTCCGGATCTTATAGTGCTTTATTGAAACGATTAATTGAATTAGAAGTGAAAATGAACCGATGCATACTTAAACTGTTAGAACAACAGCCTGCGGACCCGAATAAAGCAGTAGGAGACAAAGAGGTAATTAATACATTAAATTACATTAAACCTTCTAACCTCAAATAATTTCATTAGATGACGCAACAACTTTTTTTTGTAAATAACTGCTTAATGACACTTGTATACTGAGTTTACTTACTTGAATTTACTATACCATGCCTGATTTGAATTGTAGGAATTTGAGGATTTTGCAACATAAATATTTATAATAATTTCTCACTTATTCTTGACTTCTAAAAAGCTGTTAATATACACACATCCATTAACGCATATTTGCGATATTATGGATGTTTTTCCTTAATTTTATGTATGTTTATTAATCCATGTAGGTTTTGCAAACCTTGGTTAAGATGGAAAGCACCGAAAAGTTGTCATTAAACATCAAAAACACAACTCAACATAATTTAGATGGCGACAACTTGGTGGTGTATAAATAAACTACTGTTAAAATAACATCCAATAAAATAAAAATTTTGAAGAAAAACTACTGTTAAGAAATTAACCATCAGTCACAAAAAATATTCATGTTATTGAAGGTGCAATACAGGAAAATGCGCAAGACAATTGGGCGAGGGTTGGAGCTGGCCTTGAACAGTATGAGGCGGTCATAACAGAAAAGGACGTATCAAATTCACAGATCGAAGACAAGGGGACAAATTTGAAAGAATTTAGTGAAAATGAAATGTTTATAGACAATTCCGATGAAGATCGGAATTATCGGAGGATAATGAGATAAACTTGGAACTTGAAAAAAGTAAAAATTTTGAAAGTTTTGTTACGACAGCTCATTTGACACGATACTAAATGAGTACTAATCTTACATGGTTAAAGAATATAGAGCAAGAACACGTACTTGAAGGTAAAGGCAATCTTTGTCACAATAATAATGATTTATATTGAAAAGTTTTTATTCAGCCATTGAAGCGTGTTTACCGACTTTATTCTCTCTTATAGGCAACAATCATGATTGGAACAGGAAGACAACTGACTCATAATGTCAAGTTGTACCGCTTCAATCATTATCTGTACGGCCACGCACGTCAGCGGAACGACTTACCTACCCCGGGCGTTACATCATCGTCACTAAAAACAACTGTAGATATAGGACTGTATGTAAACTGACCTCAACATGTAGACTGCGAGGAATTTTTCGCTAAGCGCCGAGGAATGTATCATCAGGCCTCTTTGTTAGCAAACCCTTGCAACAGTTTTCTAAATTGTTAGGAAAACGGAGATTTGATTTCTCATGAAAATCATGCTTAACACAATAACGCCATTGTGTCTCTGAAAAATTTTATTGTAACTTATGAGAATTCTGAAAAGGATGTTAGAAATTTAATTAACCAAGAAATACTGAGAACATATCAATGAACCGACCGAGACTCTTTCCCATGATAAAATGTATAATTTTTCTTGGTCGCCAGAATACACATTTATGTGGGCATAGTGAGGAAGTTACTGCAATCTATTATGAATGAGGGTAACTTTCGTGAAATCTTACGATTCCGAGTTCATACAGAAGATGAGTATTTACGCGAGCACCGGAAATCTTGTCAAAACATGCCACGTATATAAATAAAACCATACAAAACGAGATCATGAAGATATATGACGATGGGGTCAGAGACGCAATAAAACGATTTCGAAATCAAAATGAGTATCATTTTCGATGAGACTACCGATATGAGTCATTCTTCTCACTCAGGGAGCACTTCATAGAGACTGTCATTTTGCAAATTGTAATGGAACGCCTGACTTTGAGCCAGCTCTATTTGGCAAGGCTTTATCTAGAACTGATGTTATTAATATACTCTTCAAAAACACAATTTCAATTTACGTAATTATGTAGGGATAGGGAAAGATGTTGGAAGGTTGTGTTATGGGAAATTAGTGGATCAGTCACAAATGTGAAGAAATTTCTCAAAAATCCAATCAGCAGCCCTTGCTACAATCATGTTCTGAATCTTAGTATTAGTAAAATTTCGAACGTGCAGACTATAAGAAATGCAATATGTACTATGAAGGAGATAACCTTTTTTGGATCCTCTTCTAACACAAATCTAATAATGATATCATTGGATGCAACGGTAAGTACATTATGCGAACCAAGGTGGAGCACCAGACATTAAACCACGTGCAAATTTAAAGTAAAAATAAAGTACTGGAAGCGCTTGATTTTATAGTTTTATCAAATGATCGGCCAAAGCATATTTATACAGAAATTCAATTTCGTTTTCTTTATTCATTGTTGCCTTATGCTGCTTTGTCTTAAATTCTTTAAGTAGATCTCTGCAAAAGAAATCACTTGATAAATTGTGGCCAATAGCTTGGTTCTCGAAGGATTTTGGCCGAAAAACGGAAAAACGAATCAACCATCAATATGATTTACAAAGATATTACTAATGTACTGGAATTATTGAATATTGCAATGCCAATACCTCCAATTATACAGCGCCGAAAGCGCATTTTAGTTGTTCGAACAACAATTTTACACGTATAGCATTAACGTACTCTGCATGAATCTCGGCCGTTCTATTGGTTTCTATTTGGTATAAAATTTATTTTTCAAAGATATTGCATCAGCTCAAGTAATTTTAAACAAGGGTTGGGAAGGTTTCTCGGGGATTACTTCATTTAGCTGGGAGTGTTATGAACAACAGAGGAATGTATACTAGTAGAAGTTATTCATATTAGCCAATGGTCATGTAGATCTATTGGGGAAAGAACTGTTGGGTGGTGGGTTTGATGTAAATAATAACAAAGAGATCGCTTCATTCAGTTTCTAATCATTTCTTCCACCAGTAAAAACCCTTACCGTTCTTATTAGTTTTTTAAAACCCCATGCATTATACGTAATATCGAAAGCACCCGAGCAATAATGTAAATAAATCTTTTTCAATTTATCTAGTTCTTTTAATTTTGAAATTTGAAAAATTTCGAAAGCTTTCCATAATAGTTAAACAAAAGCTACTGAATATTTAGGGTTAGATATACAGGGTATTACTAAATTGGACTAACAACGAGTTCGGGTAAAATGAGAAAGAAGGATATAAGGTCCCCGGGCGCTTAAGTTTTGAAATATAAGGTGGTCAATATTATTTCTTTAGTTGGGTGAATAGATTTTTTTAAAAACGCTCAAATGGTAGGGAAAATTTATTTTCATTGGCGTGGTACAGGGTAATATGGTTTCTTTCCCCCCCTATTATTTACGCCACTAACATAATTGCAATTATTTTCCAATCCCTTGTTTATTTCCATGTAGAATCACAACCTGTGACTGCTAAATTTAACCATTTTGGTGATAGGCTTTAATTAAACTACATATGGGTTTTAATTCCTACAGAAAACTATATATATATATATATATATATATATATATATATATATATATATATATATATATGGTGAGTCATTAGTGCGCCGTCGGAAGATCCTGGCTTTATTATTAAAAATTTAAAAAAATGTTATAGCGCCGATCTATATCAGACTTAGATGTGCATCGAATAAACATAGTTTCATCCCTATAGGGTGTTCCATAATTGCAATTGAAATTTTCACAAGATGAATGTATTGACATGGTCTACGCTTTGGGCGAAGGTGAAAGAAATTCATTTCTTGCTTCCAGAATTTATCAACAACGATTTCCTGAGCACAGGCATCCTGATCCAAGGATATTTGAAAAACTCAAAGAAAGATTTGAAAGAACAGGACGAAAGAAAAGAACGAGAAAAACGGGTTATAAACGAAGAAAACGTATTTGTGGTACTAACCAGTGTAGTGGAAAATCCAAACATTAGCACAAGAAACCTCAGTGTTGATTTAGGTATTAGTCAAACTGGTGTTTCCAAGATTATTCGAAAAAATAAATTTCATCTATACCATTTTCAACTAGTCCAAGAGCTGAATGCAAATTATTTTCAAAGACACTTGGAATTCTCCCAGTGGGCAGTGGAACGATTAGTACAGGACAATGATTTCTTTAAACACATTTTGATGACGGACGAAGCAACCTTTCACAAAAATAGTTTTGTGAACAGGCATAATTTACATTATTATGACAATACAAATCCCCACGCTATTAGAAGAATAGATCATCAGCATCGCTGGTCTTTGAATGTGTGGGGCACGATATTAGGGAACCATATAATTGGACCTTACTTTTTTGAAAGAAACATTAATGGTCAAACCTATCTTGAATTTCTTCAAAATGAGTTACCTCCGCTCCTTGAAGAATTGCCGTTAGACATACGTCAAAGGACGTGGTTTTAGCAGGATGGTGCGCCTCCCCACTATAGTCGGATTGCTAGAGAACATCTAGACAGAACGTTTCCCAATAAATGGATTGGGAGAGGAGGGCCAGTAGGATGGCTAGCTCGGACTCCTGATCTGACAAAATTAGATTTTTTCCTGTGGAGTTATATTAAAAGGTTAGTATACCAAGAATCTCCTACCACCAAAGAAGATATGAAAATTAGAATACGGAATGCATTTCAAATGGTTAACCAAAATATGCTGCGAAATGTTGAAGATTCTTCTTTGAGGAGAATTCACACCTGTTTGCAAGAAAATGGTGGACACGTCGAGCATTTGATTTAGTTATAACTTATTATAATTTTCTCAATAATTTATGATTTTTCAAATACAAATTCTTTTGTTTGCTTTATTACTTTTGTATAGACCGTCCAGTTTGTCGCAGTTGTCATTAATTTTCCAACAAATCTTAAATATTTCGAGAACGCGTAACGTTAGGTATGCTTAATAAAAAAG
Source organism: Vesta saturnalis (assembly GCA_036346205.1). Classification (NCBI taxonomy): domain Eukaryota; kingdom Metazoa; phylum Arthropoda; class Insecta; order Coleoptera; family Lampyridae; genus Vesta; species Vesta saturnalis. The sequence goes on along the minus strand of JARFJB010001884.1, from coordinate 2,002,736 downwards.
TAAGAGAATTAAAAACAGAACACGATGACATGATAAAATACAGGGTGTTCCATTTAAAAAACAAAAGTTATGGTCATTTCAAATTTGCAAAAATCAACCATATTTTGTAAACGCCCAGTATAGTATAATCAGGAAGTATGAAGGTCAAAAGATAGAGCAAGGTCTCGTTTACCCGTCTGCCAAACCTTACAGTTCTACTGTTAATATTAAAGTCTTCAGAACAATTTAAGTAAAGTTATTGCAGGCTCACATTACATTTGATTTTAATCTCATTATATTTAGAATTTACATCAGTTCTACATACGTAAAGACAAAATTTACATCGATTGAGGCTTGAACCTTGATGGCGCAGTTGGTTAGCGCGGTACTCTAGCAAAGTACAGGTCGTAGGTTCAAATCCTACTCGAGCTAAACTTTTTATTTATGTATTTAATAAAATTAATAATAATTTTTAATTTAAGTAAAGGTATAAATTTACACTTTTTTAAACAAAAAATGCTCTAACTTGGCAACGCCACAAGATAAATTTAAAAACGAAGTACCGTTTTTTAGCATTCAACAAGACAAATAATATTAAAATTAAATAAATAGAAGGTTCTATTTAACAAAACTAAGCTGAGTCCGGTCCTGCAATTATGGAACACCCTATAGGGATGGAACTATTTTTATTCGATGCACATCTAGGTCTGATATAGATCGGCGCTATAACATTTTTTTAATTTTTAATAATAAAGCCAGGATCTTCCGACGGCGCACTAATGACTCACCCTGTATATATATATATATATATATATATATATATATATATATATATATACATAAAAATAAGTTATGAAATATAAAATTAAGAACAAATATAAAAACGGTGACAAAATTTTGAATGGCAATGACATCGTATGTGAACTATGATAATAGTATTTAAATAATTACTTACATATCTTGATTACAACAATTTTGATTTAAACAATTCTAACAGATTAACATAACTTCTGTTTAAATTATTAGTATCGGATTTGAAATTTATAGAGTCTGAAGATGAATTAATATAAACCATTTCTAATAACAATCTGTCCTTATAGTCATTGGAGAATTCCACAATTTGTAAATTACTAAAATCAATTTTGTGGTCTAAAGAATTTGAGAGAACGGTCAAAGCATAACGATTTCTATTTAAATTGCAATCACTTTTAAGGAGTAATATTCCGGTTTTAAGCCAATTTGATGTTTGTCCAAAATAACCAGAATTGCATGATTTACATTTAATTTTGTAACAAAATTAGATTTAACATCTTTTAAATTAGTAAAAATATTGTTAATAGTGGTGATATTATACGGAATAATTTTAATGTTTTCATTACTAAATATTTTTTTAATTTTGTTATAAATTTCTGGAAATATGGAAATTTTTTATAGGTTATTTCCATTTCTTGTTTTATTTCGGATTTGTTCATTATAACTATGATACAAAACTAATTTATTAAAGAAAGAGTTTGGATAATCATTTTTTATAAAAATGGTGGTTAATTTTTTAAGGTTGTTTTGTAATAAAGAAGGATGAAGAATTATATTAACTCTATTTTTTAAAGCTAAAATAATGTTTTTAAAATAATCTGGTCATTTACTTCACGCAGATTGCGAGACAACCGCTTGGCGGATTTCGATGATTTTTCTTTTTGATATGTTTATATGTTTCGTAGAAAGAAATAACGGAGCCAGAATTTTATTTTAAGGTTTTAATGTTTTTGAAAAAGTCTAACAGCCGACGCTAATATTATTCTCCATTTACATACAGGGAGGATACTCTAAGTGGAATAAACTCTGTAACTCAAAGAGATGCAGTCCGCGAAAAAAATCGTGATATGCATTCTTTATTATTGTTTCCAACAATCAATTTGGGGTGTGGGGGCGGTTAGGTCAAGTGATACACCGTGTGAAAGCTTGTATCAAGAGGAATACAACACAGTATTTATTACCTCAAAATGTTAAACATTATTTTGTTGAACAAAAAATAAAAATCAAAAATAATAAACAAATTAACGCACTCCCTTAGCAAAGGAAGTTTCATTTGAGAACTTTCTTAAACTAAACTACGATTTAACAACTTCTCTGTAAAAAAATCTTTTCTTATGGGGTGTACTCATAACTTTAAAGATGTTCAAAATGGTGTCCATTTGTTTCTTGAGAAAGGCCCAATCGATGATAAAAACCATTTTTCACGTTTTGAAACATGTCTTGTGGAATATTTCTGATTTCTACAGTAATACTGTCCCTCAGATCTTAAAGGCCGGTCGGTAATGTAGCATAAACCTTACTCTTCAAATATCGTCATAAAAAAGTCAAAGGGATTAAGATCCGGGGATCGTGGTAGCCATTCAAGTGCACCTCTTCGACCAATCCATCTATTTGGAAAAATTTGATTTAAACAGTTCCGTACTGGCAATGCATAGTGCGGTGGAGCGCCATCTTGCTGAAACCAAATTCTCTCATCCAAGTCATTTGGATTGTTATTTGGAAATAAACCCCTTAAATTTGGAAGCAGGTCATCCGTGAGCATAGACAGATATAACTGCCCACCAAGATTACCATTCAGAAAAATGGCCCTACCACTCGATCTCCAATAATCCCAGCTCATAGGTTAAATCTTTGTGGATGTTGCGAGTTTCCCTTATCCAATGGGGGTTGTGGTCAGACCAATAACGACAAATGTGATGACTCACTTCACCAAGCAAAGAGAAAGTACATTCATCCGAAAAGGGAATCCATTCCAACTGTATGTGACGACGGTCAATGAAGTCCATCATTCGTTCATAAAACTCAATTCGTCGGTCTGGATCTTCATCAGTCATTTTTTGTAGCATTTTCATCTTGTAAGGGTGCATCTTTGCAGTAAAACCTTTAAAACAGTTCTATGACAGTTCTATCGCGCGCTAATTGCCATGCCGAAATGATGAGGTTTTCTTGAATAGCCAACAAAACGTTCAGTTTTGTATTTTCGCCAATTGCCTCTTTTCTTTGTCTTGGCAGACTCCTAACATGATCCAATTCTCGATAGCGCCTTTCTATTTTGCTAATTGTGCCTTGAGAAAGCCGTGGTAAATCGGGATGATTTGCTTGAAATAATTCAGCTACCTCAGCTTGAGTGCGACTTAGGTCACCATATCCGATCATCATTAATATCTCAATGCAAAGGACTTCCGTTAAATAAGCCATGCTAAATAATTTACTACGATGTGAAGATGTGAAAACTACACTAGAGGAATTATTTACTTAAATAAACGAGCAAAGAAAAATACAAGGAACCGACAATATTGTAATTTGCTAATGTGGACGCTAACAAATCAAACAGGTAACTAAAATCGAGACTAAAACACAGAAGATTAAGAGCGTTTTTCATCAACAATAGGACCTGGCTTGCTGAGATAATAAATGCACGTTATCAATACAGCACATTTTTATCTACCGACCATTCAAGCATTGTCGCAATTAAAAAGCATTTAGTGAGTGTAAGAAACACAGAAGATAAAGATGTTTTCCTTCAACGATAAAATCAGGCTTGTTGCAATAATAAATGCATGTTATCACTACGGTACATTTTTACCTACCTACATGCCAATCATTTTCAAAATGAAATACCATTGAGCCAGAGAAAGTTGTTCATTTAGGTTTTTTCACGTTATTTTTCAAATGTCCGAGAAAATAAGTACTGCATTGTAATCCTCTTAATACAAGTTTTCACACGGTGTATCACTTGACCTACCCTTACATTTGAACAAAAAAAGTTAGGGGTGGATTCACTCCCGGGGGTGGATATATGGAGAAACTGTAACCACCAGATTGGGGGCTGGAAACAATTACAAAGAATGCCTACCATGATTTTTCTCCCGGACTTCACCTCTTTGAGTTACAGAGTTTATTCCACTTAGAGTATCTACCCTGTATGTATTTAATTTATATGCGTTTTATTATCATCATTAAATTTAATTTTAAACGCAAAATTTTGCGGAGGAAAGCTAGTTTAAAGTGAAATTTTTGTAAACATGTGTCTAAAAATTTGCATAGTTTAATATTCTAGGCAGAAAATGTGATCCTACTATGTCATTGCCCAACAGACCAATTCACACATTTACACACCAGCGCACTTGCTTGCGTGATTCTCTAATTTGATGTGAATTTTCGTAATTCCAGCTATGCAAGTTTTCGTGATTAAACACCATCTGCTGATTAAAATGGCCTTCATCTCTCCACAATACTTGCCTAAAAAGGTCTTCATTTGTATATTAACAATTTCAAAACCATCTGCACAATAGTAAGCGCAACTCACTATCCCCAGGATGCTATTTTTGAACCGGTTGTAAGTGATAAGGATATAGATTTTCTTTTTACATGAACCTGTGAATAGTATTACGACGATGGCGACGATTGGTTTCCAAGATCCTGGTACTTACAGACGGATCTTCTTCAATGTAGTGGAGTAATCGCTGTTCCTGTTAGCATTGTAGCTGTCTAGGACGACCAGCATGAATCATGTTAGGAGCCCAACATCCAGCTTCAAGTAGACGAACTTTAACAGCACTTATTGTTAATGCCTATCATGATTTTTCTCCCAGACTTCACCCCTTTGAGTTACAGAATTTATTCCACATAGGGTATCCACCCTGTATATACCTTTGTATTTAATTTATTATGCGTTTTATTATCATCATTAAATTTAATTTTAAACGCAAAATTTTGCGGAGGAAAGCTAGTTTACAGTGAAATGTTTGTAAACATGTATCTAACAAGTATTCTTATACTATTAGGGATAAAATAGGACGAAGTGGAGAGCCCATTGGCGTTCCAATGATTTGAGAATAAAAATAACTACTACTAAAAATAAACTTTATAATTTATAGATCGGTACCTTAAACCTGCAAATTCTGGTCGTTTTATAAATTAATATTCTAACCACCATTTTAAAATAAAATTAAAAAATATATATTATTTTAGCTTTAAAAAATAGAGTTCATAAAATTGTTCATCCTTGCTTATTACAACAGAACCTACAAAAATTAACCTCAATTTTTATAAAAAATCATTATCCAAAATCTTTCCTTAATACATTAATTTTGCACCTTAGTTATAATGAAGAAATCAAAAATAAAACTGAAGATATGGCAACAACTCATAAAAAATTTCCATATTTCCAGAAATTTATAACAAAATTTAAAAAATATGTAGTAATTAAAACATTACAATTATTCCGTATAATATCACCACTATTTACAAGATTTTTACAAAATTAAAAGATAGTACCTTAAATGATGTTAAATCCAATCTTATTTACAAAATTAAATGTGAATAATGCAATTCCAGTTATTCTGGACAAACTTCAAATTGGCTTCAAACCAGAATATCACTCCATAAAAGTGATTGCAAATTAAATAGAAATCGTTATGCTTTGGTAGTTCACTCAAATTGTTTAGACCACAAAATTGATTTTAGTAATTTACAAATTGCGGAATTCTCCAACGACTATATTAGGAATGATTTATATTAATTCATCTTCAGACTATAAATTTCCAATACTAATAATTTAAACAGAAGTTATGCTAATCTTTTGGAATTGTTCAAATCAAAATTTTTGTAATTTAAATATCTAAGTAATTATTTAAAAAGTATTATCATAGTTCACATACAGATGTCATTGTAATCTTAAATTAAAAATTTTGCCACCGTTTTTATATTTGTTCTTAATTTTATGTTTCATAACTTCATTTTTTGTCCTGAAGAAGTTTGTAAATAGTAAACGAAATATCCATAGAAACTAAAATAATTCTTTATTGCCAAATAGCTCAGTAATTAAACATATATATATATATATATATATATATATATATATATATATATATATATATATATATATATATATATATATATTATGAGTAAAGCCCTTGAAAGGGAGAAGATGTATTCTGAGAATTATATTTTTAATATCATGGGGACTAATAAGTGCCAAAACTAGAAATTGTCCGTTTAACGACTCGGTGTAAGTGAAAAAATAGTTTTAACGACAGCAATAAAGTAACAAAAGAATCAAAAACATTCTTCCTTACTGACGTGGGAGTACAGTATCAATGCCAAATAAACGCTACGATTTATATTAATTTTGTTCGAATAAGCTAGAACAATCAATAAAACATAACGACAGTAATAAATTAAACATAAATTTACACTCAATTCTGCAGTACCCGTGTACAGGTGTAATATTAAAAAGTATCCATTAAACGTGCTTTAATTAGGAGGTTAGTAACTTTATATAAACTAACATAAGATATAGTCAATATAATAAAGTTAAATTTGATAGGGTTTTTAATGTTATGTTTATTTTCTTTATTTTTAACTATCTGCTTGTTTTATGAAAATTTATTATCCACATCATCATAGTTATTAGGTACAATGATACTAAAGCTATATCTTAACATACATATTCATAAATCATAACTAATAGAATCCGAACATTACACCTGTGATACAACTTATCGGAAACATGATGGTGTCGCTTTAAAATTTTGGTAGATTATTATGTTCGCTTGAAAGCCATGATATCGCAATAATAATATGTATTAACGTCGTGCAGTTGAAGCCATACATCTCCTGTTGATTTTAGTTGATCGTCCTATTTTCACAGTTTTTGTTTTGATAGCGCGACGTTTCGGAACTAAACACTGCATCCGTTTCGGGCTTAGCGCTCAGAAAGACGGTTTTCGCACTTGAGTCGAATTTAGTTATCTTTGATTTTATCCCAAACACTTTACTCTCGGTTTCAAACTTGGAACCCTTCACTTACAAGTCTAACATATACAGGGTGTGACATTAGTATGTCGAAGTACGATATATCCGTTATTAAAAAAGTTGTTTACAAAAATGATAGGCAACTTCAAACTTCACATTATAAAATTATTTTCGTATTTACAGGGTGTTACATATTACCAGGGTGGATCAAACATACTTTTTTTTAAATGGGACATCCTATATATTATTTCAAATGTAAATTAAGCTCATCTCCGCCATACTTCCAATATAGGGTTTCATTACGTTATACAGGGTATTTAGTATTTAATATAGAGCGAGCCAAACTCGAACACATGATTTTGTTAATTTTTTCAAATGAATCACTCTGTGTTTTATTTTAAAATGTGAAAATACACTTCATGTTCTTTCATTTTTATTAAGCCTCCCTATAGCTAAATTCGTTAATTTCTGAGATATTTTCGGGGATAATATAACTAGTGTTATGCTATCACTGGTGACAGCTCAAGTTATAACCGACGAAAATTCAATTTTCTACAGGTTTTAACGAGTGGTATCATCGATTATTAATCATAACACGTGTTATATTTGGTAAGAGAATATAATGAACGTTAATGAAAAATATATTTTTTAAAGTTTACAATTTTAAACGATCTGTCACTTTGATAGTAAATATTACAGTTGCAAGATAATCAATACAATTATTTATTTCTTTGAAACTTTTTGTCACTTTCAACTATTTTATTCATTAAAATCACGTGACAGTCAACAGGCGGTGATAAAATGATCACCGATTTGATAGCCTATTCTGCGATTTTGTTTTTGTGTTTTAACCAATGAAAGTAATCAAAAATGTACCATGTGACATGTGAATTATATTCTCAGTTTAATAACAGAAAGAAATTTTTTAACAATTTCTATTATAACTTATAACAACTTAACAAGTTAACCGTGAACAAATGACAGATAGATATTGTTCAGTAATAATTAGTAGCTTGTCATTTAACAAACTTCATTGAGATTGTGTAGTGTTTATTAGTTATAAACACTTAAATACTGTTTGCAATGAACTTTCCTGTTGAGGAATTAACAGACATGAAATGGGCAATGGGAGAATGTATGAAAAATTGTCTATTAGCACAAAGAATTTACAAAGAGAGATATCCCGCACGAAGGCAACCCGAGAAAATAACGTTAGAAAGGTTAGTAGATCGTTTTAATCGTACGGGTTCAGTAGTTTATGAAAAAAAGGAAAGGACAAAACCTGTGCTTAACGAGGAAAATGAATTTAACGTGATGCTTGAAGTTACGCATAATCCACATGTTAGTACACGTGAAATCTCGCGTCAGCATGATATTAGTGACAGGTCCGTCCGAAGAATACTGCCTAAACATAAGATGCATCCATGCCATATCCAGTTGCATCCAGAGTTACTCGAAGATGACTATCCCAGAAGAGTTGCTTTTTGTGAATGGGCTCAACAACAAATCCACAATCAGGCGGATTTCTTTGATTTTATCCTCTTTGGAGACGAAGCCACGTTTCATAAAAATGAAACTGTGAATAGACACAGTTTCCATTATTATTCGACAAGTAATCCCCATCTTATAGCAACTCATAGACAAACTAGGTGGTCTTTGAATGTTTCGGGTGGTATAGTTGGAGATCACGTAATTGGACTACATTTTTTTGATGGAACAGTTAATGGTCAGGTTTATTTGGACTTTTTAGAAAACCATTTACGATTACTGTTGGCAAACGTTCCTCTTAACATTCGTCAAAGAATGTGGTTGTTACACGATGGGACTCCGGTACATCACACTGGATTAATTCATAATCATCTTAATACCCATTTTCCTGGAAGATGGGTGGGAAGGGGAGGACCCATTGCATGGCCAGCTCGTTCAGCAGAGTTAAGTAAAATTCACTTCTTCAAGTGCGGTTTGTGAAAAACCGTGTGTATCAAATACCTCCAACCACACAAGATGATGTGAAGAATAGAATACGAGCATAATTCCAGAGTATTAATGTAGAAATGTTAAGAAATGTCAGTCGAGAATTTGAAGATCGACTGCAATGCTGTATTGATGTTTTCGGTGGACATTTTGAACATTTATTATGAAATTAATTAATTTTATAAGAATTTTGTCTTAATAACCGATGTTTTTTGAATTTTGTATAATAATTTGTCACAATTTTATCTGTTCACGGCTAACTTGTTATAATAGAAATTTAAAAAAAAATCTCTTTCTGTTATTAAATTGAAAATATCTCAGAAATTAACGATTTTAGCTATAGGGAGTGCTTAATAAAAATGAAAGAACATAACGTGTATTTTCACTTTTTAAAATAAAATACGGGGTGATTTATTTGAAAAATTTGACAAAATCATGTGTTCTTATTTTGGCTCGCTCTATATTCAATTGGTGCAATAATAAAGAAATAGCACTTTCTCGTACCAATGCAATGCCAAATAGTTATGCCTGGAAAAAATTATTGTTAGGTTGTTCTGTCTAGAGTATACAGGACGTTGAAATGAGAATGATTTTCGTGTACAGGGTGTCCCAACGATAGAGTAAAGTAAGTTTATGCTTAACTAGAATTATTTGTGTAAATATTGTATGGACCATGGGGTAGAGGTAAGAAGTGTGCATTTTTTTAAAATATTGGAAGTTATACAGGGTGTGCCAGAAAAGCAGGACGTGAAAAAGTATGATTTTTTTAAATAGAACACCCCGTATTTGATTTTAGTTTTTAATTCTACGTGTCCATACAAACATATTTTGTCATACAAAATATTGCCTGAAAGTTTTTAGTTCTTGAGATATTCGCGTTTAAAAATTATTATGGTCATTTTCGTGGGGTTGATGAATGGGCAATTGTTCCGTTATTTCACAATAAAAAAAAAATTGATATTTCGTGTGAAAAATGAGTGATATTATACTAACGTTTAGACCGAGTAGTATTTCTAATTTTCTCAACAGGGTGTTTGTTATAATCATTCAAATTTGAAAATTCTCAAATTAAAAAAAATCAGTTTTTTTTAATTGCACACCCTATATATTTTTATTTCATTTTATTCGGGATTAAAAAATCTATCATTTTTATCAAATATATCCTATATCTATCTTTGATAGTTTTCGAGTAATTTCGATTTTTTCACACTAGTTACTTTATTTTCGATAACATTGCATTGCATGGATCTTGGTAGCCATGGAAAATAATAATTGCGTTACTAAGATACAAAGGTTTCCTACTTGTCAAAATAAACACATATTAAATTTGTCGTTTTCGCATTTAACTTGTTATCAATTCTTGTATCAATTATGGATTATACGACAAATGAATTAATTGATATGATATACGTGTTGGGCGAGGCTGAAAAAAACCCTTTATTGGCACAACGAATCTACAAAATGAAATATCCTGAACGTCGAATACCTACTACTGTTGGCTTGGAAAATTTGATGGATAGATTTGATTCTAGCGGTAGTGTTAAATACTTCAAACGTAAAGTTGTTAATAAAAGGGCAGCTAATGAAGAAAAAGAACTTGAAATATTATTGAATATTCAAGAAAATCCCCAAGTGAGTTCTAGAATATTAGCGACGATATGTGATACCTCCAAATCAAACGTGAATCGAACAACGCTGAAGTATAAGTACCATCCCTATCACATTGAGCTTCATCAAGAATTGCGAGAAGAGGATTTTGTAAGACGAATTGAATTCTGCAATATCATTAATCAACGGCTGCAATTAAATAACAACTTTTTGTGCTCCATAATGTTTTCCGATGAGGCGACGTTTAAAAGTAATGGGGCTGTAAATCGGCATAATATGCACTATTACGCCATTGATAATCCATTTTGGCTACGAGAAGTTCAAAACCAAAATTATTGGTCACTAAATGTGTGGTGTGGTATACTTAATGACCAAATTATCGGTCCCTATTTTTTTGATGATCCATTTGCATTTCTTACGTGAAGAATTGCCTGTGTTACTTGAGGATATCAATTTAGAAGGACGACTAAATAGGTGGTTGCAACAGGATGGTGCACCTCCACATTTTTATCGGGACGTAAGGGAATTCTTGAACCAGCAATACCCGGAGAAATGGATAGGACGTAATGGCTTTATATTATGGCCACCCAGGTCATGCGATTTAACTCCACTGGATTTTTTCCTATGGGGATACATAAAAGATCGGGTGTATATTATTAAACCTACAACAAGGGAGGACATGAAAAATAGAATTCGCGAAGCTTGTCGCACAGTTACCCCTCTTATGTTATCCGAAGTGAGACAGAACATGAGAAAAAGGTTCAATATGTGTATTCAGCAAGAAGGCCGTCTATTTGGGCATTTACTAAGACGCAATGTTGAATAATTATTGAATTACTGTTTCTCATTAATAAAAACTGTTAATATTCTCGCTTAGGTGGTTTGTTTTATTTCGTCGCAATTGTTTTCCATGGCTACCACGATCCACAATAATGTTATAGTATCGTATGTAACGTAGCTAGTGAGAAAAATCGAAATTCCTCGAAAACTATCAAAGATAGATATAGGATATATTTGACAAAATGATAGATTTTTAATCCCGAATAAAATGAAATAAAAATATATAGGGTGTGCAATTAAAAAACTGATTTTTTAATTTGAGAATTTTCAAATTTGAATGATTATAACAAACACCCTGTTGAGAAAATTAGAAATACTACTCGGTCTAAACGTTAGTATAATATCACTCATTTTTCACACGAAATATCAATTTTTTTTATTGTGAAATAACGGAACAATTGCCCATTCATCAACCCCACGAAAATGACCATAATAATCTTTAAACGCGAATATCTCAAGAACTAAAAACTTTCAGGCAATATTTTGTATGACAAAATATGTTTGTATGGACACGTAGAATTAAAAACTAAAATCAAATACGGGGTGTTCTATTTAAAAAAATCATACTTTTTCACGTCCTGCTTTTCTGGCACACCCTGTATAACTTCCAATATTTTAAAAAAATGCACACTTCTTACGTCTACCCCATGGTCCATACAATATTTACACAAATAATTCTAGTTAAGCATAAACTTACTTTACTCTATCGTTGGGACACCCTGTACAATTGACCATAACTTTTGAAATACCCTGTATAACGTAATGAAACCCTATATGTATGGGGGGATGAGCTTAATCTTAACTTAAAATACTATATAGGGTGCCCTATTTAAAAAAAGGTATGTTTGATTTACCCTGGTAATATGTAACACCCTGTAAATACGAAAATAATTTTATAATGTGAAGTTTGAAGTTGCCTATAATTTTTGTAACTAACTTTTTTATATCTACTTTAATAACGGATATATCGTACTTCGACGCACTAATACCGCACCCTGTATATATATATATATATATATATATATATATATATATAAAACAAAACACGAAAAAAAAATTTTTTAGGAGGAAAATATAAATTTACTCCTAAGTGGGGTTGCAGTCAATTGGGCCTTATACAAATAAAACGCAAACGGTTTGTTTATGGTCAAGCTTTCGATATATTTTCAAATCTTCTTCAGGACTAAAACGTGAGGTTATTCGTTATGTAGCATAGTAATAAGCAAACACAAATAACCATCATATTGATAACTAACTTTAAAATTATTTAAAATTAAAACACTAATTATGTTATTGTAAAACAGATATAAAGTAAACTACAACAATGAACTATTCAATATCACTAGCTAGTGATACTGAATAGTTCATTGTTGTAGTCTACTTTATATCTGTCACTAGCTAGTTAGAAAATGCTATATCTTCATTTTTTTAAATGGCACACCCTATATTTTTTTAATGCTTTGTCATCGTCTATTAATCGGCTTTCATTACTATTAAATATGTTCTATACCTATCTGCAATAGTTTCGGAGATATTTAAGTTTGTTCAATTTTTTTCGTTGATAACACTGAAGAAGAGTAAAATCAGTCGGTCAAAGCAAGCTATGAATACATAAGAAACTAAAAAACATATTAACTGAAATACAAACACTTAAAACTATAATAAATGATCAATGTGACCACCATTTTGTTGCTGGTATACATGAAGTCTTTGAATAAACGGGTGATCACAAAAATTAATTCAACAACGTAAATTTGAAAATGCTATATCTTCATTTTTTTAAATAGCACACCCTATATTTTTTAACGCCTTATCTTCGTCTATTAGTCGGCTTTAATTTTTATTAAATATGTTCTCTAATAGTTTCGGAGATATTTAAGTTTGTTCAATTTTTTTCGTTGATAACGCTGATGAAGAGTAACATTAGTCGGTCAAAGCAAGCTGTGGATACATAAGAAACTAAAAAATATTAACTGAAATACATAAATTGTAATTATAATAAATATTGTATGAAACCACCATTTTTAAGAGATATTTTAGATGTTTTTAAACGATTCATCGTAAAATTAAACAATTTAATCAAAAGAGCATAAAACAAAAGATGAACGAAAACAAATGAAATCAAACTTGTCAAACAGTGGTAATATTTGTGTGGTATTGTATACTTACTTCCTAAATTACAAAATGAATTTTTCGAAAGAAGAACTTGGTGAAAGCGATAAAAATTGTCTTTTAGTTCATCGAATTTATAAGCAAAAATTTTCAAATGTACGACACCCGCAAGTTTCAGCATTTGCAAGATTGAAAGAGCGTTTCGAGCAAACATGCAGTATTCATTACGAAGACAATTTAGTACGAGAAAGAGCCGCAATTAACGAATGTAATGAAGATTTAGTTCTTCAATCCGTGATTGAAAATCCCCACATTTCTTACCGACAATTGGAATTAGAAGTTGGAATTTCAAAAACATCATTTAATAGAGTTATAAAAAAATATAAATATCATCCATACCATGTCCAACTTGCACAAAACAAATGGATTGGAAGAGGAGGGCCGATCTCCTGGCCTGCAAGATCGCCTGACTTGACAAAGCTGGACTTTTTTCTTTGGGGTTGGATTAAAGAAAAAGTTTATCAAACTCCTCCAACGACTGTAGATGATATGAAGGCAAGAGGTCATTCAAAATATAAATGTTTCCACGTTAGGAAAAGTAAATTTGTCGTTTATTCAAAGACTTCATGTTTGCCAGCAACAAAATGGTGGTCACATTGAACATTTATTATAATTTTAAGTGTTTGTATTTCAGTTTTTTTTATTTTCTTATGCATTCATAGCTTGCTTTGACCGACTAATGTTACTCTTCTTCAGTGTTATTAACGAAAAAAATTGAACTATTAGAGATAGGTATAGAACATATTTAACAGAAATGAAAGCCGACTAATAGACGAAGACAAGGCATTAAAAAAATATAAGGTGTGCCATTTAAAAAAATGAAGATATAGCATTTTCAAATTTATGTTATTGAATTAATTTTTGTGATCACTCTGTATATTGAAATCCAATTTTCACAATCGATTAAAGTAAGCTCATGCATGAATAAATTCTATACCAAAGATTATTTCTTTAAAAATAACTGAGATACGTCTACTTGAATTACTACATAAAAATGTCAGTTTTTAATTAACTTTGCAAATATCTCAAAAACTAAGATTTAGCTTGTAAGTAATTCTTATAAAAAGGATGTAAAATTATAAGGGGAATCGAAAAATAAAATAATATATAGAGTGTTCTATTTAAAAATCAATAGTTCTATATTGTACCGCTTTTATATTACACCATGTAGGAACCAAACTATTTTTAGATTATTCAGCTTATAAAAATAGACAACTTTCGTATTTAAACTTGTCTTCTAAGTTTAATGGCTAAGGAGCTATCGACCGAATACGCACTATTGGGACATCCTGTATATATATATATATATATATATATATATATATATATATATATATATATATATATATATATATATATATATATATATATATATACTGGGGTTTCAGTTTTTGTAGCAGGACTTTACTAGTCGATAGAGCTTTCGAAATTAAGACAAACAGTTCATATAAATATAGGTTGCCAAAAGCTTAGTTTTGGAGATACAGGGTTTCAAAGTTTTAATTTTTTTTCAGTTCTTTTAATTTATCTTCAAAACCATTTAAAATAATAAATCCAAATTTAGTACACATATTACACTTCTTGAACTCAATATTAAGAGTAGTTTAACGTTTATCAATATTTACAAGGTAGTACATTTTCTGGGGTGGTACATCCATTATCCCCCCCGAACTGGTTCATGCGACGCCTCTGTCACTTAAAAAACAAAAATTTAGATTGCCTATTTCATTTAGGAACTTTTTGTCTTCCGCTTTTTTTTCGAAAAATGCATAGTTTTTGAGATACATTAGCTGTAATCCATGAACAGCTTCCAAATGGTATGAAAAGAACAATAAAAAAAAAGAATCAAATTATGTCAATTCTCACGTTTTTTTGTCTTTTAATAAAAAGTAGTACTCCACTGATTTTTTCCTAACTTTTCAGTTGAATTAAATAAAGGAAAATAAAAGTAAAACAACAAAATAGATTTTAAAAAAATACGTATTTATTGGAAAAAAATTGGAAAGAATTTATATTTAAGATTTTAACAAGAACGAAACGAACAAAATAAATAAATTAAACAAATGAACAAAACAAAACAAAAACGCTATCGTAATAATAAATAAATTTGAAGAAACTGTTTAAAATGTGAACCATTTTGTTGAATACATAATTCACACGGACGAATATTAACTAAAAATTGTCTTATTTCATTACACGCATCCCTAATCCTATTAATGGGTTCATCTCTTGTTGTCACAGGAATTGCATACACCCTTTCTTTTAAATACCCCCACACAAAAAAATCTAAAGGATTTAGGTCTGGAGATCTTGGCGGTCAGGGAACTGGCCCTGCACGACCGATCCATCTTCCTGGATAATGGTTGTCCAGCCAGTTTCTAACGATTCTGCTATAATGAGCTGAACAACCAACAAACTGGAACCAAGCCGTTCTTCGTAAATTTAAGGGAATATGTTCCCACATATTCCCATGTTCATTATCTAAGAATTCCACGAAAGCCGCAGTATTCATCCGAGGTGGTAAAAAGTAGCGCCCAAAAAGGTGATTATTGTAAATACCTATCCAGTCGTCCACACTAAATTCTTGTTGGAAATGTCTCGGGCGAACTACATGTGGATTTTCATGTGCTCAAACGTGCTGGTTGTGAAAATTTACCACATCACGGCGAGTGAAGCAGGATTCATCGAGCCATAAAACATTATTTAAAAAACCTGGACTGTTATTATTTTCAGCAAGAATCCATCGACAATGCGCAACTCTACGTTCTGCATCCCCTGGTTGTAGTCCTTGAACAGGTTGTAGATGGTAAGGATATTGGTGATCCCGTCTTAATGTTCGGTGAATAGTAGTATTTGAGACTCCACCTAAAGCTACGGATACTCTTCTAATGCTAGCTGTGGGATCTCTGTCGAATTCACGCAAAATTCGTCGTGCAATATTTCTTTGCTGCCTATGATTATTATTTTGACGACCATGAATTATAATTTGTTGGTGAACTCTTACAAATACTGAAGGATGCGGAGCTCTTCTAAAAGGAAATCTTCGCCTATATTCACGGGCTGCTGCTGCTGAACTTCCATTTACAAAGCCATAAATAAAATGGATATCCGCTATTTCTTGATTAGAAAACAAAAATGGCATTTTAAAAGATCACTTTTGCAATAAAAATTAACACAACAAAATATGTAAATAAATTACATTCTTTCTTATGCACAAGTCGTATTTAACATAAAACGTGAGATTTGACATAATTTGATTTTTTTTTTTTATTGTTCTTTTCATGGCACACTATTTTTTGCGGGAGCATCAGACGTTCTTTACCATTTGGAAGCTGTTCATGGATTACAGCTAATTTATCTCAAAAATTATGCATTTTTCGAAAAAAATAGCAGAAGACAAAAAAGTTCCTAAATCAAATAGGCAATCTAAATTTTTATTTTTTAAGAGTTAGAGGCGTCGCATGAAAAAGTTCGGGGGGGGATAAAGGGTGCACCACTCCAGAAAATGTACTACCCTGTAGATATTGATAAACGTTAAACTACTCTTAATATTGAGTTTAAGAAGTGTAATATGTGTACTAAATTTGGATTTATTATTTTAAATAGTTTTGAAGATAAATTAAAAGAACTAAGCGTTTGGCAACCTATGTTTGTATGAACTTTTTTGAAAGCTCTATCAACTATTAAAGTCCTGCTACAAAAAACTGGAACAACCTGTATATATATATATATATATATATATATATATATATATATATTGGTTTAAAGTTATATTAAATTAATTTGATAATTTTTTTCCCAAATTTAAGTATGGATTTTACATCTAAATATTTTTTTTTTTTTATTCTGTGGTTCTTGAACACTACTTACACTGTTTACTTCTCATTTTCTATTGCCTTCATTTGTAATATTAACCAGGCGTATAACTTGAAGCAATTACCCACGTACTAAATGTCTAAGTTCATTTACTCTTTGCTTATCAAATCTAGTCACCGGTAATGGAAACCACATCAAAACAAATGTTTTCAATTTTACCAAGCAAAATTTCGATTTTTTAGTTAAATATTTTGTTAACATATAAGCTTTCCAATTTTGACCGATTTTAATGTCGTTTACCCCACATGATGAATTTTGATCAGACGAGTATAACATTTCTATATTAAAAAGATTCTTATCTAGTACGGTGATGCAGCAATTTTTTGAAAAACTATTGACTTTAGCGTTCTATATTTATTTATAGCCAATTAAAAAAAACGTTAAAGAATAGATTGACCATTATAACTTTATGTTGTTTTTTTTTAATTCCTTTCCCCTCAAACTTATAATATTTATATGCTTATCAGTCTATCAGGGTTTGTTCACCCTGACCTGCATCCTAATCTAATGAAATGTTATTGAACCTGTATTACATAGAAATGAAAATTATACGCTATAAAGATAAGAGTATAGAAATTGTATTTGACTTGTCTGCAATCAGCTGTTTGTGAATAAAATAGAAACCGATTATGGTTAACCACAAAACCAGAAATCAAGTTTTATATACAAAACTTATGAATTAGGAATACGATAAGAATTAATTTTAGGCACTTTTGTCTGCTTTCTTATTATTCATAATTAAATCATTTGTTTATAAACGGTTTATTTCTATCAAAAATCATTTCTTATCACAAAGGCCAGTGACTTCCAACAAAAAATTAGGCTATAAATACATATTTGTATATGAATCTTGAGATAAAAAATTTAGGGTGGTAGCTGGTAATATAACATTTATTTACTGTTTGATTTATATTGCATTGTTATTGCAATAATTTTTTTGTCTATATCTAATTTCCCTTGATGAAGGGCGTTGACTTGGACGAATTATACATAATATTGAATTTTAAAAGGACGGCTTGTTATTTTCCGTTACACAAAATTATTTAGATTTTATAATTAGAATAATAAGGTTTAACGAGCCCATAAACAAAATTAAAACTACTAGACGCGCTCAAATCGTTTTTTAAATGATAAGGTCGAAAACATTTTTAAGATGTCATGAACAAGGTAGATGTGATGTAAGTTACATCGATTAATTTCTTTAATTGAAAATATATCAGTCAAACCTGTCTTGATTCGTTAAAATAATTCAAGTGTAAAACGAACTTACGTAATAAAGAACAAAAATGTCAATTTTCGATAGCATATCTACTTTAATATTATGTAAATCTTTGCCTGATGTAAATTTACAAAACTCAGAATTTCTAAACGTTATCTTTGCATTATCGTTAAGTGAAATTGCCAAAAAACAATATTAATTTTGCCTTAATTAAGAAAAGGAAGTAAATAAACAGTAACAGCATACGAAAGCTGGATATTAATTTTCATAAATCTTGTAATGCACCTTTCCATTTTGAAAGTACAGACACACACCTTTTTGGTAATTTTTAAAACCTATGCGCAACGTAGAAACTGTTAACGGTAACAGTGAAGGGAAAATACCGTACTCAAATAAAACTTTCTTGATTAATAATAAACAGTATTTTTCTTCAAACGTCAAGACATTTAGTAACGCAATACCAGATACTAAATTGTTAATCTCGAGCGGCGCTAAAAAACTTTAGCGCCGCTCACCAGCGGCGAGGCCCCGTGCGCAGCACAAGCACCGGCAGACGAACTGATATTAAAATAATCTCAGTTATTTTCAAAGTGACAAGCTGAAAATTGGAGAGTTTACATTAGCAATCATGCTCTATCCAACAAACATATTTTCAGTGATGCAGTGTTGCCGCCTCTACTAAAAATTAAAAGCAATTTTGATCATTCAAACGGAATACTATGTATATTAATCAATTTTTTAATACCAAGAATAAATAAATCTAAATACATCTTATGTATGAAGTCCTATACCTATCTTGAACCATTTACCAAATAATTGACAGACCATTCCGACACTTTGGCAGGCTGTAAAATCTGAACCTTAGAGATCAAGAAAAACGGTTTGGACATTCCTATCTTAGTCTTTCATAAGCTATCGATTGACAAATACAAAAACATCTAATCTTCTATCAGGGAATTTATTGAAAAATTGTTTAAACAAATTACGAAACTATGTACTAAATTAAATGCTCAAAGTGTTTCGCTTGCGCTTCTTGGCAAAAGGCTAGGTGGTAGTAAAACCTTTCGATAACCTTGTGAACCATATCTTCGGTAATAAGATCAGACTCAATTTGTATGCGTTGTCTTAAATCGTCGAGGTTCTCCGGTTTTGTAGCGTATACTTTATTTTTTAGATGGCCAGTACTTATAATTATGACGATTCCCATTTAGCATAAATATCGGTGCATCAGAAAAAACAATGTTATTGAAGAAATCATTATTCTTGTCCCACTTAGCCACCATGGTTTCACAAAATTCGTTTCTTCTGCCGAAATCATCGTCTGGCAGCTCTTGACCAAGATGAATCTTATAGAGCTGAAATTTATTTTCTTCCAGAATTCTTGAACGACACATCAATAGCTGCTGCTGACTTCCGCAGGGAACTATGAGAATTCTCAATAAATGTGAGTAACGTGTTCAAGTATTTTTCACCACTTCTTGCCGATCTAAACCTCTATTTGCAGTCTCCCTTTCCCATATTATATCATATATCATATTATATTATACTATATTATATTATGTTGTTATGGTATGTTATATTATGTTATGTTATGTTATGTTATGTTATGTTATGTTGTTATGTTATGTTATGTTATGTTATGTTATGTTATGTTATGTTATGTTATGTTATGTTATGTTATGTTATGTTGTGTTGTGTTGTGTTGTGTTATGTTATGTTATGTTATGTTACGTTATGTTATGTTATTGTTTTTATGTATGTTATGTTATGTTATGTTATTTATGTTATTATTTTATGTTATTATTATTGTTGTTTATGTTATGTTATTTTATGTTATGTTATGTTATTATGTTATGTTATGTTATGTTATGTTATGTTATGTTATATTATATTTATGTTATGTGTTATGTTATAGTTATGTTATGTTATGTTATAGTTATGTTATGTTATGTTATGTTATGTTATTTTATGTTATTTATGTGTTATGTTATGTATTATATTATATGTTATGTTATATTATGTATTATGTTATTATATGTATATGTATGTATATGTATTATTATGTATTATATGTTATGTTATGTTATTATATGTTATGTTATGTTATTTATATGTATGTATGTTATGTTATTATTATGTTATTTATTATATATTATATGTTATGTTATGTTATATTATTTATGTTATGTTATATTATGTTATTTATTATGTTATGTTAATGTTATATTATAGTTAGTATGTTATGTAATTTATTAATATATGTATATTGTTATGTATATTTATTATATATATGTATGTTATATTATATGTTATAGTTATGTTATGTTAATGTATATTATGATTATATGTTATGTTATATTATATATATGTATTAGTTATGTTATATGTTGATAATTTATATTATGTTATTATATATATATATTATATTATATTATATGTATATGTTATGTATATATATTTATTATATTATATTATATATATTATATTATATTATATTATATAATTATTTATGTATATTATATTATATTATTATTATTTATATATATATTCATCATTACTATATATGTATATACTGTATTATATGTTATATTATGTTATATTATTTATTTATATTATTTATTTATATTACGTTATGTTATATTATATTTATGTTATGTTATGTTTGTTATGTTATGTTATGTTATATTAGTTATTTATATATATATGTTATGTTATGTTATATGTTATGTATTATGTTATGTTATGTTATGTATGTTATGTTATGTATGTATGTTATGTATGTTATATTATCTTATGTTATGTTATGTTATGTTATGTTATTGTTTGTTATGTTGTCATATGTTATGTTATGTTGTTATGTTATGTTAGGTTATGTTAAGGTACCAAGTTCGAATCTGAGAGTAGTCAAGTGCTTGAGAAAATTAGATATAACAAATGAATTCGACTCAAGTGCGAAAACAGTCCTTCTCAGGACTAAGCCTGATGACGGAAGCAGAGTCCGCTTCCGAAACGTCGCGCTCAAAAAGCATAAACTGTGGAAATAGGCCGATCAACTCCACTAATAGGAAACCACAGTTACAAAACACTTATAATACAGAAATATACTATACTATACTATACTATACTAAACTATACTATACTATACTGTACTATGCTATGCTATACTGTACTATACTATACTACACTATACTACACTATACTATACTATACTATACTATACTATACTATACTATACTATACTATACTATACTACACTACACTACACTACACTACACTACACTACACTACACTACACTACACCACACCACACCACACCACACCACACCACACCACACCACACCACACCATACCATACCATACCATACCATACCATACCATACCATACCATACCATACCATACCATACCATACCATACCATACCATACCATACCATACCATACCATACCATACCATACCTTACCTTACGATACGATACGATACGATACGATACGATACGATACGATACGATACGATACGATACGATACGATACGATACGATACGATACGATACGATACGATACGATACGATACGATACGATACGATGCGAGCGATCGACGATCACGATACGATACGATACGATACGATACGATACGATACGAACGACACCACGACCACACGACACGACACGACACGACACACACGCACTACACACACACACCACACACTACACACACACACACACACACACCACCACACTACACACTACACACACTACACTACATACACACATACACACACTACACATACACATACCACACATACACACCAACTACACTACACTACACTACACTACACACTACACCACACTACACACTACACACACTACACTACACACACACACACTAACACACAACACCACACTACACTACACTACACCACACAACTACACTACACACACTACACACAACACACACACACCACACACACACACACACACCACACCACACACACCACACCACACCACACACCACACCACACCACACTACACCTACACACACTCACACACACCACTAACCACACACACTACACACTACACACACCTACACTCACACACACACTACACACACTACACTACACTACACACTACACTACACTACCACAACACTACTACACTACACACACTACACACACTACACCACACTACACACTACACACCACCACACTACACCACACCTACACCACACCACACACACTACACTACACCACACTCACACACACACACTACACACACACACACACTACACCACACACACACACACACACACACACTACACACACACTACACACACTACACTACACCTACACACACACACTACACTACACACACACCACACTACACCACACACACACACACACACACACACACCACACCACACCACACCACACACACACCACACACACTACACACACACTACACACTACACTGCACTCACTACACTACACTGCACTACACTCACACTACACACTACTACACTACCACAGCACACACTACACTACACTACACCTACACTACACTACACTACACTAAACTACACTACACTACACTACACTACACTACACTACACTACACTATACTATATTATACTATACTGTACTATACTGACTGTACGGTACTGTACTGTACTATACTATACTCTATTATGTTATATTACATTACATTACATTGCATTACATTACATTATATTACATTATATTACATTATATTACATTATATTACATTACATTACATTATATTACAGCGTATTATTTGACGACTGGCGGGGCCATCGACCACATAATCCAATCAGAATTATCTCACAAATTACACTATTGTGATCTATAATCACCGGTTGGGTTAAACGTCATACTTCGAGGGATTCCGATCACCACATAGGACCGTTTCAAATCTGATGATATATAGTGGCTATTACAGCGTCAGCACCAGCCTGGCTTTGTCTTTACGTGTGAGTATTATTGCGAACTTTGCCTTGTATGAAAGTCGGAGTAAACTAAACATAAATATTGCAAATACATACGCCCTCGCTGCAGGAATAATGTGTACATTAAGTCCACCGGCTGCAATCGTGATTTCCATGGTGCCGAACGTTTACAGCTGCGGAACGCCCGAGGATTGTGCAGCACCTTAATAAGAGATACATCGTAAATCGATTTAGCGATATTCAAAAATTCAATTGTATACCCTTCTATACTAGGTATATGTATGTTGCTTGGAAGGAAATAAGCTTATGGGAGATGTATGTAAGGTCAAAGTGGTCGGTATAGAAGGTGCGCGCGCTGCTGTATAGCGGTCTATATGTATATAAAATTAAAACGGACAGTAGTAGTGAGGAATTTTGTTTTTTGTCACGTCATTTGACCTTGGGGTTTTCCCAAGACAAGGGCCATTAAGTTGGCATTGGGCTCGGCCTTGGATTTGGATCTGGGATTTTCAATGACTTAATTTCGTATTTTGACCTTGCGGCTGACCTCAGGCCTGGCCTTGGGCTCGGCCTTTGAGTGGGTCTTGTGAATTTTTTGTATTCTAGTAAGGTGACCCTAGCCTTGTAAGACATGTGTAGATAGCGTAAGGTAAGTCTAAAATTAATTAAATATGGACGAAATTGGTTAAACCGTATTATTGATATGTTATAGAAGCGGGTAGCCTTTAAATTTTTTTTTAAGTTAACGTGTATTTATTATTATAAGTTTTTGTTATGAACGAATAAGTTCAAAGGTAAATATGTAATTAAAAATTATTATTAATTTTATTAATAAAATTAATAATAATTTTTAACATGTATTTATGTCTATTAATCTCTACCTTGACATGAAGTTTAAACGTCATTCTGACATAGATAACTGTTTTTGTTTTACAGCGTGATTTTATTTTTCGTAATGAGTTTATTATAAAAGAGGTAGCATAATTATCCTTAACTCATTTCTCACGACTATCGTCTCTCTCGCTTCTCTCTCGATTCTTTCTCAAACAAAAAAATCAATTAATCAAATCAAATCAAATTAATCAATTCAAACAATCAGGTCACTCTCGATCAATCAACCAACCAAATCAATCTCAAGCAATCAAATGATAACTTACAGCTTGCGAAAACCAGTTCAAAAATACTGATTTGGTTTAACATACAGCTTGCTTGATAAATTAACCACAATTCAAAAATACGAAATGGATTTAACTTACATCAAGCAAAACCAGTTCTCCATTCAAAAAATAACAGCCTGATTGAACCTACAGTGTGAAAAAACCAGTCTTCAAAAAAACGCCATCAAATTAGTTTGTAACACAATTTTTATTTATTTACACGTACTTTAAAAAGGTATTTCTCCCTCCCTTCCTCCTTCCGTAATTGATTTGTTTGTTTGAGAAAGAGACGAGGCGAGAGAGACGAGAGAAACAAGAGAGAGAGAGAAAGAGACCAAAGGCAAGGGAGAGACGAGAGGCAAGAGAGAGACGGAGAAACGAGAGAGACGAATACGATCAATTCTATTACAGAAAACATTCGCTAGTTTAAAAATACATCACTAGATGGCGACACAGACAGACAAATTTAAATATCGCGCAATAATATACCACTAGGACCGAGCTGGTAGTGTAGTGGTGACACGATCTGCTTAGCATTCGGGAGGTTATGAGTTCGATTCCCGTTACCGTCTACCTTGTATGAGGTTTTTTCAGGGGGTTTTCCTCATACACATATAGCGGCATGGTCACTGCGTATATACACACGATGTGCGGCTGTTTAGGGGAATGCTGGATTAGTATTTCCCCCCTCAGAACCCTAACTCCGTTCCTTCCGATCCTATCCTGACCACACCCATCCTTAATCCCACCATGCATATATACGTAATGTATGTATGTATGCTGGGAATCCATGATTGTGGCTGAAGGAGCTCGGAAAGCTCGAGCAGCCCTCACTTCCCTCTAGGGAGGGAATGAAATACGTGACCTTTTCCTTTTCCATACCAGTAGGTGGAGCCACCTTTATTACAGAAAATATTCATTAGTCCATACACAATTAGATGGGGCTACAAACAAATTCAAATATCGCACCAAGGGGACCACGACAAGAGGACGCAGACCCTAACATAAGTTTTTATACCTATCTTACACGTTATCATTAGGGCTCCCTTGTTCGAATTCAAATTTCCCGCCAAGTAGAATAGGTTCTGAACATGACAAAAAAGTAGATTTGGTTCTGACCTTGGCTACTCCAAGTGCAAACCCAAAGCCAATTCCCAAGGTCAAAAGTGAAAGTTGAGGTGTCTCACTACCACTACGTACACATACACGCTCACGTTTATAGCAAAAACAGGCAACACTGTAAACACGTCAGATAGACGTTAACAGACCTGTAGATGGTAATTTACAAAAGTTCCAAACCCGCTCGCTTCTGTAAAATATGGATAATACAATTTGTTAAGCGTTTTCAATTCGATTTAATTAATTTTTAGACTTAGTTTGCTTTCTATTAAGAAACTTTATAAAGCAAAGTAAAATTTGAAAAAATATATATCTACACATTTTCTTATAAAATTAATGATTACTCAGATACGCGCGTGCGCGCACGCACGCGCGCGCACGCACACACGAGGTTTTCCTTATACGCATATAGCGGCATTTGCGGCTGTTTAGGTGAATGCAAGGGTAGTAATTTTCAGCTCAGAGCTCAAATTCTGTTCCTACCGATCCTATCATGACCGCACATATCCCTAACTCCATCATGCATACATATGTATATATATATATATATATATATATATATATATATATCCATTACAAGCTATTCGAGTATCCCTTATAAACTACTTTGGTGCTTAAGAAATAGTTCAATATTTCGACATTCGTCGAATATTGTAAGAAGTGATTGGCGAGAATTATCCATGTAATTTAAAAATAAGTATAAGATTACATATTTGTTTTGTTTATGCTATTTATTTCCATAATCAAAATTGCAGATTGTAAAATCCTTCAAATCGCAATTAAGATAAATTTTATCAAAAAAATCTTAAAAACTGCTTTTATTTTAAGAGATTTGTATGACGGAATTGTAACGTAAACATATTATCAACCTGCTGAGTACAATAACCTTTTATACGAAAATTGCGTCACATCCGGGTGTGCAAATTATTTAAACTGACCAAAAACTTAATTTTAATCTTGGAGTTAAAAATAATTATTCACTTATTTCTCACGATAAATGTTTATTGAATAAATCTAACATATCATCATTGATATAATAATTAAAATATTCGTTAGAAATACAATTTTAAAAATAAGCACAACAAAAAATTTTGTCACTGTACCTATCATAGAAATTTAAAATCATATATCTTTAAAACTCAAAATACTTTATTTTTTCAATACGATAAACATTTTGTTCAAAATTTTATTTTCTCGATAAATCATTCAGTAAAAGAATTTTACTGTTATTTATACAGGGTGAGTCAGAAAGAGTGGGTCAACACTAAACTGTAGATATTAGACACCAAAAGTGAGATGCGTGATAGGATTTGTGTTTTTGCTCAGGCTAATTTTAATAGATATTGAAATATTTAAATGCAAATAACTCAGAAACCGATAAACTTAGGCGACCTAAACAAGAGTACCTTTTTTATGTAGAATTGAACGTTCTTTTAAATTTTCAAGCGTAGCTCAACAGATAAAAAAATATGTTTTAATTTACCTAAATAACACGTTGAAACCGGCACCCTCTAGGAGCAACGTGAAAATAAGATACAAATTCGTAATTCTCACACCAGAATAAAATTGAAACCTTCAACACCCTGTATCTCTTAAAGCAGACATTCGTATAAGAGTATGATGAGCTCAAACGTAATACTTTGGTGTCTAATATCTCCAGCTTAGTGTTGACCTATTCTTTTTGACTTACCCTGTATGATAAATTTATTTACTGAACTGTATTAAACTTGCAATTGTAGCGCACAGTGACCAGTGGCGTATTGTTATGATATGGTAGGAACGAAATTTGTAGATCATTACTTACCTGTAGTAAGAGTACAATAATGATTCGCACATTATTGCGCTTGTTTGAATAAATAATTAATGCACCATTATGTCTAACTGCATCAAAATTTGGAAATTGTTATGCACATTTCATCGTAAAGCTTTCCGTGGTACATACATCTACAATGTAGATAGAGTTAAGAAAAAAAATAATAAAAGCATATTGCGATATTGTGAAAGCAGTACAGATTAAATGGCTCCTGTTGTGTTCAGCTTTACAAATTATGAGAAAAATTCAAAATTATTTTGACGCACTGGGTTTATATGGTGTTGTGTTATGCGTAAGACGTATTTTTGATTAAATATGAACGTGAGTTTGCACGAGAATATTAGGTAAAAGCATATTGAATGTGGGGGATGAATAGGAAGAATATATATATATATATATATATATATATATATATATATATATATATATATATATATATATATATATATATATATATACAGGGTGAATCTTATCTAATCCGCCAAAATTAAAGGAGTACTAGAACTCATTATTCTAAGCAAAAAAGTTCATATGTACATGGGTCCGGAAATGCTTCGTTTCCGAGATACAGGGTGTCGAAGTTGAAAAAAGAAATCGCGTTTTCTTCAATACCTTTCGACTGTTTCGAAATAATTTCATGAAATTTCGTATACGGGTTTTTTTTGGGACAGTTGTTTGAACAGTTGTTATCAAAAGAACATGTTTACTTTTAATATTAATTTCTTTTTTTTTCTTTTTTAATGTTGGATATTTTAGCGCTCCTTACAAAAGTTAGTTTTAAATAAATAAACATTGTGAGTTTTAAATGCAGTTTTCTCGGAAAAAGTTGCTCCTAGCGACTTCACTAAGATATACCTTTTTTTATCAGAAAGGATAGGAGAATCGATTTTTCTAGAATGGCATACAGTGTAGCACAAAAAAATTGCAACGAGTTAAATGGGTTACAATGGTTACCGCTGGCGCCCTCTAGAAACCACAACTAAATGGACCACAAATTTGAATTTGTCATCTCAAAAAACCCCCGTTTACGAAATTTCATGAAATCATTTTGAAACAGTCGAAAGATATTGAAAAAAACGCGATTTCTTTTTTCAACTTTGACACCCTGTATCTCGGAAACGGAGCATTTCCGGACCTATGTACACATGAACTTTTTTGCTTAGAATGATGAGTTCTAGTACTCCTTTAATTTTGGCGGATTAGATAAGATTCACCCTGTATACAGGGTGTATTTTAAAATCACCGACAAACGAAAATTGGAGATTCTATGATTCAAAATAAGACCAAAATTATCATAAACGCTTTTCCGAAAATGCTTCCTAGCCGAGATACAGGTTGATTAAAAAATAATTTTTTTAAGATTTATTTAAGATTCCTCAAAAACTACAAAAGATATTACACTGAGATTTGGTGCACCTAAATGTCTAATTAAGAACAATTAATCAGGTGAGTTTGAGTCAACTGGCTCCATCCAGTGGCGTAGAATATGTTAAGTTAATCACTTTAAGTAAAAAAAACGCACATCCCTGCTTTTTTTGAAGAAATATTTTTTTGTTAAATTCAACATTTAATTCTGCGAATGGTTTTTAAATAAAAATGCTGAAGATGTACAATTTGTTAGAAACTTATTGACCACTGATGAGTGTATTTTTTCCCGAAATGGAACAATAAACTTGATTATTCCCACAAATGGTTAGATGAAAATCAGCATCCAACTGTAGTTACGGCTCACCAACATAGATTTAGCGAAAATATTTGGATAGGTATACTAGACAATCACCTAATCGGACCTATCCGTTTTCCTCAAAGACTTACTGGCGAATTCTGTTTAAATTTTTTGAGAGAAGATTTGCCAGAATTGTTTGACGACGTACCGTTAGATGTTAGAATGAACATGTATTTCATGCATTATGGTGCACCACCACATTCTACATGAAACGTCAGAGAATTTTTAAATGCATGGTTCCCTGGACGCTGGATTGAACGAAGAAGTGAGGTACCGTGGCCGGCACGATCGCCAGATTTAAACCCATTGGATTTTTTTTTGTGTGGGGGTATCTGAAAAGTCGTGTCTCTTCTGTTCAAATTGATAATCGAGAGCAACTTTGAAATCGCATACAGATGGCGTACGATGAGATTAGGGCTATGCCACAAATTTTTCAGCGTGTTAGGTTTCATTTGCTAAGAAGAATACAAGCTTGCATTCAAAAGGAAGGAGGACATTTTGAACAATATGTATAAAAATAATTATTATTTTGTTTTTGATTCCTTCAATATCTCTTTAATAATGTACCTAATAGTTAACTGCGTTATTTTTTTGCAAAATAAAACAAATTTTGATTTGATTTGGTGGTTTATGTTAATGCAAAATATTTCAAAAATGGGGTGTCGAATCGAAAAAATACTAAGTATGATTTTATTTGAAGAACTAAATGTTGAATCTATCATAAAAATGTTTCTTCAAAAAAACCAGGGGCGTGCGTTTTTTTTACTTAAACTAATTAACTTAAAATATTCTACGCCATTGGATGGAGTCAGTTGACTCAAACTCACCTGATCAAATGTATTTAATTAGAGATTTAGGTGTACCAAATCTCAGTGTAATATCTTTTGTAGTTTTTGAGGAATCTTAAGAAAATCTTAAAAAATTATTTTTTAATCACCTGTATCTCGGTTAGGAAGCATTTTCGGAAAAGCGTTTATGATCATTTTTGTCTTATTTTGAATCATAGAATCTCCAGTTTTCGTTTGTCGGTGATTTTAAAATACACCCTGTATATACATATATATATATATATATATATATATATATATATATATATATATATATATATAATAACGCTCGAAGCTAAGACAAATAGGACTTATAAACAAAACAAAGGGAAGAGGAGAAATCTCCCTCAAAAATAGGATTCTAAAGACGCTTTGCGTCAGCCATAAACTTAAGACTGAAACGATTAATGCTGATGATGATTTTTACATGTATAAACGAGTGAGTATTTCACAATGGAAAATTTTGTTGGTTCAAGGACAAATGATGTTGAAATTTACTGAGTCTTGCTGAAGCAAACGTCACGCATCTGTGGGACTTTCATAGAAAAGTTGAATCTAATTGTGAATGTTGTGTGGAGTGTATATAGATGCGGAATATGAATGTTTCGAATAATTATTACTATGTTTGTAAAAATTTTGAATGGGCGGATAGATTGGTCCTAAGTTTTGCATTGGGGCCTTTTTAGATTCTGTGCTCGGCAAATATGCGCGATAGAATAGGCTGGTTTTGGTTTTAACGGGATGCAAGATGAATGTCTGGACCTATATAAGCAAAAGAGTGACGAGGTAGAGGACTCTCGGGCTTAGAGATTGATACTAACTTGGTGATCTCTTATTGCTTATTGTGAAGGCATAACGACCTGTGCTAGTTTTTATTTTGTAAACAATGTGTCGCAGTGTATATTAGTCTCACTACAAAAACTCATTTTGGGGATGAAGTATTTAAAACGTTTACAAGTAAAATAATTAATGTGAGTTGCAAAGTATTTAAACGGGTTTGTAATAATCAGAAATCGTGGTATTAAGAAAAATATCGTGTATAAAACCCGCGCGATAGAGAAGAAACTTTTAAAGTGATCCTTTTCATAACTAAAGGTGTCGAGCATTGTAAATTAAAGTTCACAGTATTGAAAATTAGTAATACCGAGTTAAATATATGTTTATTAACGGCGTTAAACTGATCGTTTATAGAGAATTCCGAATTTAGTTATCAACTATATTTAAAATATTGTGACAAACATTTAGGAAGGTATTAAGTAAATTAAATTGTTAAGCTCGTGAGTGAAAGAGGGCATTGAAGTTAGCGCTTATGGTGCGACTACCAGCGCTAAAAAATTGTGAGGGCCTGTTATTAGTAATAAGTATACTTAGGATTAACTAAAGGAAATCAACCTCATTGGATAGCACATTACATCTGATAGGGGACTAAGGAATAGATATGTGAGAATAATTTTACATATTTGAATGGTAGGCGCTTGATTATCTTCAGAGGTGTAATTGATTATATTGTAAATTTCACTTAGACATTAAGGATAATCAATTGTCACTACCAGTCATATGTTTAGGCTATAGTAGCAACCTTAATCTATAAGAATTATTAGTTTTCTTTTTTTTTATATAACGTGAATGAGAACCTGTACCAGTATTTTTTTTTACAGAACAGTAAGTCGTAGAGAGTTGGTTTAAAAAAAATTATAAACCCCATAATGAAGAATTAAATTGTGGTGTTATTTCTCGTGAAAGTCAGCATCCTGAGTAGTTTTCTCTACAATCTCTGCAAAATTCTAAATGACACCATATGTCGAAAAAGGTATTGTTCAAAAGAACGTTAATAAAGAAGAAAGTTTTACAGAAAAAAATTATTTTATTACTCCCACTCCTTTTAAGTAACATTCAACTAAAATTATTATATTTGAAATTCATTGTTAACAAACAAAATTGAAATTGTTATTATAAGTGTATGGTGTTTGAATCTAAATTTCAACTATTTTCGGTTTATATCTAACCCGCCCATCTCTACTACAGTTAGCTAGGCAACCCGCTTACCTTGATAAGTCTTTTCGGCGCCTAGTTCAGTTTGATCGTGTAACAATGCGTATGGGGAAAGGGGCATATGTGTTATTGTAAGTTATTGCAGTACCAGTATAATTCTGTAGTTATTCTCAATAGTTCCAATCTATAGAATATGGCCGTCTTGTGGTACATGTACATTGTGTTATTCAATTTTATGAAATATGTCGGGATGGGGTCAGTGTTGCATCATAAAAATGGAAGACAAGCAATAAGACACATTCAAATTTATGAACTTTGTACAATGATTGTTTACCTCTTTCATTGCTCTCTGGAAGAAAACCCGATCGTTTTAAAATTTCACGTTAACCCAAATCGAAAAAGGAATGAGTTTGTAAATACAACATTGTGAACTGAAACAATTTAAATTAAACACAACGTTGAAAAAATAACGTAAGTGTGAAATCCACTCAAACCTAAATTAAAGAAGCAGTTTAAATTATACGGTATTCGCCAAAATAAACATTACCGAAATATGAAGGGCCATAGAATGGCTTGGGAGATGTGTTTGTTCTGTTTGACTTGTTTGTCATTAACTGTCATAATAATATTACACTCATGTTAAAACCGTTCTGAAAACGGTTCTGACAACTGAGGAAAAGGGAGGAAAGCTTCCAGTAAAAGCGTAATGTTAGCAATCGTTGAGAAATTTCGTCGCGCTGGTAGTGTGTTGTCAGCGCAAGGGTTCTTCAGGTCGTCGAAGAACAGTGTGTTCCAACGATTATGAAGAACGGGTTCTTCACCAGGTGGTTATCCATATCGCATTCAAATTGGACAAAGACTAAACGCTGTGGACAAAGTTTATTGTGGACGCGTGTTGGGCCTAGTATACGAAGATAGCGATTTCTTGAGAAATGTATGGTTTTCAGACGTAAGTCATGTTCACATAAGTGGCTATACCAATAGACAAACAACTCAATTTCTTGGATTTGTACGCCCTGACTTCATTGTAGAAGAACCACTTCACAGTTACAATTTGGTGTGCTGTATCGGGGCATGGTATAATAGGTCCTTACTTTGTTGAAGGCGGGAATCAAGACAAACTTACTGTTAATCAAAAGCGTTACTGGCAGAATATCTCATACCTTTTGTGAGAGATTTAAGAAATTTTTGCCGCGCACGAAATTTACGGTTTCAACAGAATGGAATATTCCTCTCTGATGGTACACCAATGGATATTGCAGAACTACGGCAAACATTAATAATGTATTTCTAACAACTGCGTCAACCACTAGTTATGAATATGTACAATGATCTTCAAAAACGCTATGAAACTTGTTTACGCCGTAACGGTGTTCATTTTGAACATGTAAATTAATAACGTTGTTGTTTTCGGTACTGTTTATTTTGGCGAATACTGTACTATGTTAAATCAGGAGAGAAATCAATTTTGTATGTACAAAAGTGTAAAATAGAGCAGGTTTAATTACAGAAAAAATTTAATACATGATACAAATTATTTTTATAAATATAATGATATACACATAAAGAGGTGAATTGAACACAAAATCAAATCATCAAAAGACATCAATTCAATTATAACAAACATAAAAATAAAGAAGTATAAATTACAGAGTGAACGATGAACGGTAGACAAAGCTTACATGCCAATTGATAATAACCCGGACATACTAGCAATCTTGACGGTTAAGTAATTGTTTTATTATATTAACACATTAGCCGTTCCCGTCGCGCATTGCTGCGTTTTTATTGAAACTTATTCATATTCGGATGAATGGTGTAGTAATACATAAAGGACAGACAGGAAGACATACTTTCATATATATATATATATATATATATATATATATATATAGCTTACAACATGCTTTTAGCGTTTGCTAGCTTTCAACATTAGAAAGAAAGTTAATTAAGAGTAGATACTATCGTATGTAACGAGCAATGGGTTAGAGAAATCACGTCCAACAGTTGAAAATCCAGCGTCCAACTGTCAAAAACAGCATCTAATCAACGTCGTGCTTTGGATAATTAAATAATATCGTATTGACAATTTAATACAAAATTATTTGTGCATTAAGTGGAAAAATGTCGCCTGCTTACTTTTAATTATTGCTACTACTTGTCACACTGTTGCTATATTACATTTAATCTTGTAATATATAATAACTGAAATTGTTTCATGAACACAGAGCAGAAACTGCTCCATCCTCTACTATTCTAGCATGTTATTTAATCGAATAATCAAATGACGTCGTCAAGAAACCCAAATTTGGGAGAATGAAAAATAAGAACCGCGCACGATAAAGGAAAAATCTACCTTAATTCTTTCATTGTAAAATAGTGCTAAAGACCAATTCAACAAAAAAAATTACGTGACAAAGATACCGTTTCATTTCCAATATTTCCATACATGAATATTACTTTAATGACGACAGTACTATTTTTGCGATTCTCTCAACAACAAACATTTTTAACGAAAATAAATTTTTAATTCCTGTTCAAGTGCTCTATAGTGGCGAAGAATATATTATTTTATATTTGAGTATGTATGACAAAGACCCAACGTTGGCTGACTAAGAAGGGTAAATCTAAAAAAAAAAATTGAACCTTAGCTACCGTAACTTGACACTGTCTTCATTTGCAATTTGTAGAATATACGATTTAGCTTTTACAACAATGTATTTCGGTTTATATATCGTCAAAAATTTCATTATCGATTTTACCAGATTAACTTAATTTCAAAAGAATAGATTGAATCATACTAAGTTATTGACCTTGAAAACTTAAGAATTTAATTGTATTCTGAAAATGTAAACTTTCACCATTAACACTCATAATAAAATACTTATCGTTTTTGGCGTTTTTTAATGGCGTTCGATAACACTTACAGTTATCTTCGTCAGTAGTAATGTTTGTTAAAAATTGTTAAAGATGTAAACAATTTTGTCAAAGTTGAAACATTAAAACATAAACATCAGCCTACTATTAATATAACAGTTTGAGAAACGTATAAAGCCAACTATAAAAATTTTTTTAGTTCTGCATTGTGCTTTTCATTGTTAATAACACTTCCAATTATTGATAAAGATACCTCTTTGTTAGATTTAACTGGGTTATTTTATTTGATATGTTTGGATTTGTGAATGCTTCTATCATTTTCAAATTGAAGTTTTCACAACTTTACGCTTACATCATAACTCGATTAAATTTTGTTAAATTGTTAAAACCTTAAAAAAAATTATAGTTGGCTTTATACGTTTCTCAAACTGTTATATTAATAGCAGGCTGATGTTTATGTTTTAATTTTTCAACTTTGACAAAATTGTTTACAACATCTTTAACAATTTTTTAAATTGTATAATTTAAAGTACACTATTAAAAAACCCCAAAAAAGATAAGTATTTTATTAATTGTATTCTGATGGTGAAATAGCATATGGTGTTATCTTTCGTAGAGATAATTTCAATTAGACAGCATCTAAGATAGGTTTTAGAAACTAAGTTGCTAAAGTAAGGGAAAGAAAAAAAAAGGAAAAGGTCATGTGTTTCATTCCCTTCCCAAGGGGGAAGGCGGGCTACTTGAGCTTTCCAAGATCCTTCAGCACACATACGTACATTACGTATATATGCATGGTGGGATAGGATTGGAAGGAACGGAGTTAGGGTTCTGAAGGGGAAAATACTATCCCAGTATTCGCCCAAATAGGCGCACATGGTGTGCGTATACGCAGTGACCATGTCACTACATGTGTATGAGGAAAACCCCCTGAAAAAATCTCATACAGGGTAGACGGGAATCGAACCCATTACTCCCGAATGCTAAGCAAATCGTGTTACCACTACTCTACTAGCTCGGTAAAGAGAAAAGAATGGATTCTTTACGTATAATTCTAAACTAGTAGAATATCATTTATTGTTAGAAAATTTATTGTAAAAATAATGTTTTTCTTAATATCTAAGAAACAATTCCGATTAACTGAAGAGTATAAAACTGCCTTACGTTTACAAACTGCATGTATGACAGTCTTACTTCAAGAAGTTCTATAACCAACATCCAACACTTAGTTTATGTACAGCGCGTCGTGTCTAAATTCTTCAAAAGAAAAGTTTTCGCTCGTACACAAATTAATCCAATAATATTTTGGAACTAAGGGATTTAAAATATTTGGTTTATCTAAATTTGTTAGAAAAGGAAATAAAATCTTTGAACCTTTGGACTCCTGAATAATTGGAATACCGTGTATGCGGAAGTGATAAAATATTTAAATATTCATTCTTGCATATATCAATTTTTGCAAATGCCGTAATTATGATAATTTACGTATAAATACGTAACATAATTTTTTACAGAATTTTTGAGTCACATTGACTTTATAAAAGTCAAAATTTAGTAATCTAAAAATCAAGAGAGTAGAAACTCATATTTGGACCAACAAAATTATTTATAACTGTGCAGTTGAGGTAAATTCTATAGCCTCAAAATTATGCAATTTTTTGACTAATCATCTGTCCAACATACAGGATGAGTCATCAGAAACTGTACAAGTTGGCCAACTAAGAATGCGAGGTACTGGAAACTATACACCGTAGAGGCTTGCGGAAAAAAAATTTTACTAAAACGGCCAATACAAAAACCTGGAAAATATTTTCATGTTTCTGAAATGGCCGCTAGGGGGCGTAACTGCAATCTTGGATCTAAAAAAGTGATGTTTCCGCGAATTCTGCTATATTAACCTAATAAAAAAGTCGAGGATAATCTGAACTTTTTTTGTTTGGCATTTTTTGACGTATCTATAAAAATAAAGTGGTGGGGGGTATTCAAAGGTTTCCTTAAATCACCCCCCCCCCCCGTATCTTCGAAACGGCTAATCCGATTTTAACAAACTTGGGCGCGTTGAAAAGAGCTTTTCTTGGGCTACAAATGTTAAAATAATTGAAGTTTTGTTAAGTTTCACATGTCGTTGCTAGAGGGCTTTGTTCGACATTTCGACAGAAACGGTTAATTTTCGCAAAAAAATTAAATGCATTGGTATGACTTTTTTTCATGAACAAGTAGCTAAATGATGCCTAAACAAGCTCGCGAAAACCGCATCTCGATATCTTGTTCCTAACCTAAAATATCGGCCAAAGAAAACTTATACGAAAATCCCTTAAATTTTTATTTTTTTTAACTACATTTTTCTGGAATTGTTTTTATTATGTAAGTTGTGGCCCTAAAGAACCGATTTAAAGGAGGAAGGTTTTAATGCCCAGTAAATGTTCGAAATGCTGACCATCACTCTGTGCATTGCTGAGGCCACTTGTGGGTAGACAAAACTGCAGCTTCAATTTCGTCTCTGGATAGGTTACCTATAAATTGCGATTTTAAATGTTTGTAAATTTATTCACCAGAATAAAATCACCCTTTTTGAAATTACTACGGGCAAGTAAGCAATGCTAAAAGTTATACGAAAGGCCTATTTTTGTTTGTTTAAATGCATATTCACTATGGATATATGCGAAAAATACAATTAATAGAAGCAGGCAATGGAAACAGATACCTAAACAAAACATACATAATCCTTAAATTGTCAATAGTTGTCAATACTTTCGCCTTACTTTGAGAAATTTTTGTGCTTTCAAAATGCGTTTTACGAAGAATGAAGCTGTTGATATGCTTGCGGTTTATTTTGAATGTCTTCAGAATGCCGCAGTATCTAAAAGAGTTTACGCGGCTCGATATCCAAATCGGCGTCCTTGCGATGTAAGAGTTTTTCTCCGATTAGTGGGGAGCTACGAGCCAATGGTAATTTTCGGCCTACGTTTCAACGGCAAAGAATTTGAAGAAGACAAGAAAATATTAACCGTGTACTGGGCTATATTGAAGGAAATCCTCATGTTAGCACAAAAGCATTATCCACTGAGTTGGGCATATCACGGACAACGATTCAATATATTTTGAAGGACCATAGGTAAGTTCTAATGGCCATCAAAATATATAGTAATATGATAATTACTTTAAGAAGGCATCCATATCATGTCGTTTTGCATCAGGCCTTGAAAGAGGAAGATTTTGACCGAAGGTTAGACTATTGCCATTGGAAGTTAGGCATGATACGCGAATTTTTATTTCAAACTCTTTGGACCGATGAAGCCACCTTGAGTAGTGACGGTAGAGTCAATCTGCACAATATGCATTATTGGTCTGCAGAAAATCCCCATTGGTTACGTGAAGTTCAGCGCCAAGGACATTGGAGTTTAAATGTATGGTGTGGCATACTGGGAGGCAGAATTATTGGGCGATATTTTTTCGAGCAACCTCTAAATAGCAACGTATTTCTTGACTTTTTGGCCAATCAATTACCGTTGTTGTTGGAAGATGTGCCTTTGGAAACAAGGTAAAAATTGTTTTTGCAGTTGGATGGTTGCCCAGCACATTTTGCTGTTAATGTGCGAGAGCATATTAATGAAGTATTTGAACAGCGGTAGATTGGAAGAGGAAGTCTGTTTCCATGGCATCCGCGATCGCCAGACTTAACTTGCCTCGATTTTTATTTATGGGGGCGCTTAAAGGACATCGTGTTTCAGACTCAACCTACTACTAGAGAAGATATGAAAATCCGGATTCGTAACGCAATACGTAACATACCGAGTGCCGAAATTGAAGCTGTAGTTTTGTCTAGTCATGAGAGGCTTCAGCAATGTATAGAGCGTGATGGTCAGCATTTCAAGCATTTACGGGGGCATTAAAAACCTTCCTCATTTAAATCGGTCCTTTTTAGGGCCACAACTTACATAATAGAAACAATTCCAGAAAAATATAGTTAAAAAAAAATTAAAATTTAAGGGATTTTCGTATAAAGTTTTCTTTGGCCGATATTTTAGGTTAGGAACAAGATATGGAGATGCGGTTTTCGCAAGCTTGTTTAGGCATCATTTAGCTACATGTTCATGAAAAAAGTCATACCAATGCATTTAATTTTTTTTGCGAAAATTAACCGTTTCTGTCGGAATGTCGAACAAAGCCGTCTAGCGACGACATGTGAAACTAACAAAACTTCAAATATTATAACATTTGTAGCCCAAGAATAGCTCATTTCAACGCGCCCAAGTTTGTTATAATCGGCTTAGCCGTTTCGAAGATACAGGGGGTTATTTAAGGAAACCTTTGAATACACCCCACTACTTTATTTTTAGACATACGTCAAAAAGTGCCAAACAAAAAATGTTCAGATTATCCTCGACTTTAAAGATCAGTTATTTTTTTATTAGGTTAATATCGCAGAATTCACAGAAACATCACTTTTTTAGATTCAAGATTGCAGTTACGCCCCCTAGCGGCCATTTCAGAAACTTGAAAATATTTTTCAGGTTTTTGTATTGGCCGTTTTAGTAATAACTTTTTTCCGCAAGCCTCTACGATGGATAGTTTCCCAGATACAGTACCTCGCATTCTTAGTTGGCCACCTTGTACATACTCCTACCACGTATGGAAGCCTCTAAAGGGAACATAAAAGGAGCATTTAAAAATGTCTACTCCTCTTGCTTAATAATCTACAGGGTGATTTATGAGTTTTGACTAAAACTACTCTATGACATAGTTTTGTTAATTTTGATTTGATTGATTTCATATTTTGGTGCGAAGTTATGCTATTCCTATCTAATTATCACACGCGATCAAAATTTAAATAACCCAGGACCGGTTTTTAAAAATTATCCAGCTTGGATTCTAGAATTTTACGCACCCTGTTTATAAGAAACATTTAATCTAAAAAATTAACTCAAAATAAGTACTAAATATGTTTGCATTTTTATAATAATCATTTTATGCAATTTCCAGGGCCGACTTACAAAATATATCCAACATATGTGGTCATTAGCACAAGATCGCCCTGTATATAAATGCAGCACATAATGTTTATTTTTTCTAATTCCAAGAACTGTTAATTTTTACTTGTACAAGAAAAAGCTTGATGCTGAATGATTTTAATAGTTAATTTGTTTACAAAATCTAATTACCAAAAATAATTACAAAAAATTTTGTGTATTATTAATAATTTAAAGAATAAAGTAAAAACGAAAAATTACGGATTACAGGATATTTTCAAAGACAAAACCACCTGCTTCAATACACTTTCTCTTTCGAACCATTAAATATCTAATTGATTTCCTGATGGTTAACGGGTATTATTTTACATTTTTGTAGTAGAAAACGCTTGTAAACATTTTTAATACAGCAAGAGAAATGAGGGATTCAATGAATTTTAATCAAAAACAATAAGATTCAAAAGGAAAATATTTGACTGATCTTAGTAATAATTTCAAAAAAGAAATTACAAAACTGTTTAGACTTATCTAAAACATAATAATTATTCAACAAGTATTAATAATAATACTTTTTAAATCAAATCGTGGAGTCAACACCTTGGCATCATTTTTAAAAGATTAATCCTATCCAAAGATGCTGTGACAATTTGACACTTTGTATTAGTAATTTGAGGTTATGTTTTGAGTAATAATTATCTTATTAGTGGTTGTTGGCTCGATTTTTTTGACTGTGTTATTATTGTAATTTCAAAAAAATGCCGACTAAATTTTCTATAGAAGAATATGCCGATATTGTGTCTGTGTATGGATTTTGTAATGGGAATGGTAGAGCTGCCGCAAGGGAATATGAAAGAAGATTTCCGGAACGTTGAATTCCAAATCATCAAACATTTGGAGCTGCATTTAATTACCTAAAAGAAAATGGTATTTTTCCTCAATCTAAATCAGAACGCGACGTAAATCGATTACAAGAAGATGAAATACTTGATATGGCCTTAGAAGATCCAAAGATAAGTATCCGAAAAGTTAGTAGACAATTAGGAGTTAGCCAATCAAAAGATTTTTGAGAAATAATAATTTGTATCCTTATCATATCCAACAACTCCAACGATTGCATCCCGAAGATGAAATTCAACGACTGAAATTAGCAAGATGGATTGCTAATCATGATTGCTTAATACACAGGATACTATTTTCTGACGAAGCCTAATTTAGAAGAAATGAAATAAATAACTAACGTAACACACATTTGGTCTCAAGAAAATCCACATGCGATTCGCAAATCAGATCCCCAGTAAATGTGGGGATTGGGGTAGTGGACGGCTATCTAATTGGTTCCCATTTCATTGATGGTGCATTAACAGGTGCAGTGTACTTTGACTTTTTGCAAAATATTTTGCCAAATCTTCTAGCCCATGTTAATAGCCGCAGGATGTACTTTCAGCACAATGGGGCATCACCCCTTTTCTCAGTTGTTGTCCGTCAACATTTCAACGCCACTTACGGGAACAGGTGGACTGGAAATCGGTGGACCCCATACATGGCCACTCAGGTCTGCTGATTTCAATCCCGTGGACTATTCAACTTGTGGTCGACTAAAACTGGTATACAAAGAAACTATCAATACACGGAAATAATTAATTGAAAGAAGTATTCATTGTTGTGCCATTATTAGAAATGACCCGTTAACAATCAGGAAGTCAATTAGACATTTAATGGTTCGACAGAGAAAATGTATTGAAGCAGGTGGTTTTGTTTTTGAAAATATCCTGTAATCAGTAAATTTTCGTTTTGACTTTGTTTAAATTATTAATAATACATTAAATTGTTTGTAGTTATTTTTTGTTAGTTAGATTTTGTAAAAAAAATCAACGATTAAAATCGTTTCAGCATCAAGTTTTTTCTTATAGAAGTAAAAATTAATTTAAACAGTTGTCGGAATTAGATAAAATAAACATTATGTGCTGCATAGGTTTAATTAATACAGGGTGATCTTATGCTAATGACCACATACGTTTGATACATTTTGTAAGCCGGTCCTGGAAATTAAATGTAACGGTTATTATAAAAATGGAAACACATTTAGGACTTATTTTGAGTTTCTTCTTATGTTTCTTATTTAAAAATTATAAAATAATTTCACATATTTTTCCATACTTTAAAATTTTATTAAATTGGATTTTTTTATTAAAAACAGAATGATCGTGTGGGGAAAATGTGAACCAAGTTAGTTGTGTTACCCATCTCTGTACTTTCAGGGAACCATCAAAAGTTTCCACGCCGACTAATTTTTAAAGACCAGTCCTGGATTATTTAAATTTTGATCACCTGGGATAATTAGATAGGAACGGCATAACTTCGCATCAAAATATGAAATCAATCAAATCAACGTTAACAAAGTTATGGCGTAGAGTAGTTGTAGTCAAAACTCATAAATCACCCTGTAGATTATTAAGCAAGAGGAGAAAACATTTTTAAGTGCTCATTTTATGTTCCCTTTAGAGGTCTACAATCTCCATACTTGGTAGGAGTAAATACAGTTCCTCATGACTCATCCTGTATAACTTGTATTGCGGAATTTTACAAACAGATGCATTTTGGGAAAAACAAATAAGAATAAAAAATATGTATATAACAATGATGTTTATGTTTAACTTATTTGCAAATTCAAATTTGAAGAATTTACATGTGCATATCACAATTATTTGCTTAATGTAGTTTCATATTTGTTTTTTAACCATCCTCAAAAAAAGGTTATAAACTCAATATGTTAAAATGTGTGTACCAACCAGTCCCACGGTTCAAAGAAACGTTGTTATCTATATACTACTTTCAAACATCCGTATCAGCCAAAGTAAAGTTTGAAGTGGAAGAACCTTTAACCAAGTTTGGATGTTAGCAATTTTAATTGCAACAAGTTGCATTTGTTGTTATTTTGTAAGTTTGGCGAGACATTTGTATATTTAAAATTTAAATTATGTTTAGTTATGTTAAGTTAACACCAAAGTAAATAAGAAAATAATAAGGCAGGTTAAGGTACACATAAAATACGACAAACAGTAAAATTAACCAGGTAACAATAAGGTAATGCAGTTTAACTGCGCTTAGATAATAACAAAAAAAATAGGAGAGGAATTTACACATACACAATTGTGTGGTTGATAAATCACAAAAATACATACGTACAATTACAATAAATTACATATATAAAAAAAAATCAGTTCGTAGACAAACAATTCTAAATAAACCGACTGAATCAAAGACACTAAAAAAACTCATTAAAACAAAGCCTTGCAAGGGTAAGGTGCAAATAAATCATAACAGAGCCCCCGGTAACCTACCCCCAAGTTTGAGTGACTGCGTTAGAAAATACGGCACCCCTTTCTCAGCTTACACATTTATCTATACAAAACAATAAGTACGGATTTGTTTAACAGTAAAGATGGTATTTGAAGTGTTTGAATGTCATGTGTACCCGTGTCTGTAAACCCCGGTCTGGTTTATGAACGAATTAACGAAGGTCTATCATGCCACGTTAGTCCACGCATTATTTGTTCTACACAAATATTAATAAACTGTCAACAATGTCCAATCATATTAGCAATGGTGTTATCAAATGACAATTCTGTACAATTTTATAACTCGTTGTAATTAAATAGATACTTCTTTCAGGGCAATGATTGATGAATGATTTTGATTGAATGATTGATGAATTGCTTGCTGCGAGCTTTAATCTACATTCATATACCCACTTACACTTGAATATAATCCTTTAGTTAAACACTTTACCACAAACACGACGAGTTAAGAC
This sequence comes from Vesta saturnalis, assembly GCA_036346205.1. Taxonomy (NCBI): domain Eukaryota; kingdom Metazoa; phylum Arthropoda; class Insecta; order Coleoptera; family Lampyridae; genus Vesta; species Vesta saturnalis. Next base: position 1,959,028 of record JARFJB010001884.1, on the reverse strand, counting down.
ACACGGTTTAAACTCGACGCGACGCCGATTATTTATAGATTAATTTTGAAAAACTTACAATAAAATCAACACAGAAAAGAAAAAACCCAATTCGCGTTTTTAGTTTTACTGAAATGTCCACCCTTAAATATTTATAGATAAACCGGTTTACAATGAGGGTTTCTAACCCAGATATTGCCACCGTCATTTTAAAATCCACCTGTACAGATACCGCTAAAACCATACCTAAGACTGCCACAAGTAGATGGCGCCTTAAGATATGTTTTGTTAACACGTGTTTAGCACGTTTTTACCGTCAATTGCCAGAGTGTTGCAATATTGGTATTTTGATTGTGATTTTCCTTTTGTGTTTTTTCTACCCTTCTGACATGAGTGCAAACAAGTAAGTATAAATGCACATACTTTAGAATTTTTATAATACTGTTCAAGTAACTTGCTTTATTATAACCTATTGCATGCAATATATTAGTAACAGCTGATGCGGATTTACTGTCAGTAAATTGCAACAGTTGACAATTTTAGCATGTCCTTTATAAAGAACGGTGGCAAAATATCGATATTCATTTTTTTACAGGTATCATTATAAAAAACCGCTGACTGTAAAGGAGGTCATTAAGGAGCTGGAAAAAGAAGACGAAGATGACATTCCTGCCTCAATAAGCATATTTCCTCCGGAGAATGCCAACGATTATATGACTGACGAGGACTCCGGTGATGAAGAAAACGTTCTCATCAACCATTTACCTGAGTACAACTAAGGGCAGAAGCGGAATTTGAAGAAATTGATTACGTTCTTGAAGAACAAGCCACAGACGGACAATTGGGAAGTGAAGAACAAGACCAAGAACACGAGAGCAAAGATAAATTACCATTGTCATTTTACACGAAGGCAAAATCTTGATGAAGCAAAATCTGAACCTTTGAAGTCATATAGTTGGATAAAACAAGATATCACGTCGAGTTTACCTACATGGATTCCTCCAGATGAAGAAAATGGCGAACTGTTGTCACCTACGGCAATTTTATAAAATTCATCGATGACGAAGTTATTGACATGTTAGTGTCTCACTCAAATTTGTACGCCATGTCACACAACAAAGTAGGAGATATCCAAAGAGATGAGATGCTTTGCTTTATAGGAATATTACTTCTGAGTGGCTATGCGTGCCTCCCACACCGAGAGATGTGGGAAAACTCCAATGATGCAAAGAATCCACTCGTGTGCGTGTCCAGTAATCGATTTCGTTTTTGATACAAAATATCCACTGTAATGATAATAATCGTTTGGACCAAAATGATAAATTTTCCAAATTTTGAATCAACGATTTATTGACTTCGCTCCCATAAAGGAAGCTCATAGTATTGACGAGTCAATGCTGCCATATTTTGGGAGTCACGGCACCAAGCAGCTTATGAAACAAAAACCAATAAGATGGGGTTATAAAATTTGGTGTGCAACAAATCGATTGGGCTACATAGAATGGCTTGAACCCAATCAAGACGCGACCACTATTATAGCGGAAAAATACACCTTGGGTTAAGCGCCAGCGTCGTTTTTCAATTTCCTGGTATCATCCAATTTCATAAACCAAAGTATGCATATAGGATTTTTCGATATTTTTTTACGTCGGTGAAGCTTTTGGACAAATTACATTTGATAGGTATCAAAGGAATGGGAACTGTTAGAGAAAATAGAGTTGAAAAAGACTGTAAATTGCCATATTCTAGCATAGTCAAAAATAAAGAGCGAGGATGCTTTGAATATCTTACCGACGCTAACAATAAAATTATTGTTTGTAAGTGGCTTGACAATAGTGTTGTTTCTATTGCCTCTAATACATTACCTGTTTTTCCTATAACTAAGGTAAAACGATACTCGCAACAACAGAAAAAGTAAATAGAGGTGGAACAGCCATTCATGATCAAGAAATATAATGAACATATGGGTGGGGTGGATAGGGCGGATCAAAATATAAGTCTATATCGAATTTCAATGAGAGGGAAAAAATGGCACTTCACGTTATTTGCGCAGTCTTGACATGACTGAGCAGAATGCTTGGCAATGGTATAGAAATGCTGGAGGAAAATTAGACCCCTTGGCATTCCGTAGAACTGTAGCCGTGGGGCTATTAGAATCATTCTAAAAAAAAGCACACGAGGGCCGTAAAAACATTCAGCAAACCTACATGAATTTTCTCGATATGATGGTAGGGATCATATGATTATATGAAGAGAAACAAACACGGTGCATCAATTGCCCCAAGAAATCAAATTTTATTTGCGGTAAATGCAACGTGGCATTACAGCCTAAAAATTGTTTTGTGGATTATCACCGCTATTAAAATAGTTTTATGTTGTTTTTGTTTGATAATACAGAATTAGAAATAATTTGTGGTTTGTAAAAGCATTAAATTGTTTTAAAGAAACTATCAATATTTTGCCACCGTCCTTTTAAAAGAACATCAAGTTTTGGAAAAACTGTGAAGAAAAAACCTACACAAATTTTTACTATTTGTTTTTTTAGTGCAATCAAGCACTGATATGCTACAATCGGTGAATATTTTGTAGAAAAACTGTTTCAGCAATATCTGGGTTAATCAATCAGATCGTGCCGACCTGAATCGAAACGAAACTGCAACTGCCGTTTTTACTTCCCAAACCTACCCCCGTTTTTTAAATATTTTCACAATTATTACTAAAAGAAGTATTAATGTTTAAAATATGCACTCGTACGTAACAAGCCCTATACCTAGGTCTCGAATGTCAAAGAACCAAACAAAGATATCTTTCGATTTGCGGTATGTTCCGATGTAATTAATTACTAACTGCGATATGTTTACCCCAAAACGTGTGTATAGAAATTTTCAACGATTCGTCACGGTCTTTCAGTAAATGCAGTTTGTAGAGAACATTTGTTTTCTACCGCAACATATTAATTTAATTGTATCATACATTAATAGCATTACCTTTTTTCGCATGAGGTCAGATAATACCAAGGTTTTGTGAAATTAGTTCAATAATAATTTGTATAATCTTCTATTTGAAAGTTTATAATTATTCATTAAAGCGTGAGAATTGATGATTATGGATATATAAAAAGCAATAAAATAAATTTATCAAACAGCAAACAAGGTAAATGTCCCTGTATTCGTCACGATAAGACGATGTTCGCAATATGCATCTCAGCATAAAAATCATATATTAATTTTTTCGCGTAAACATCTTTCTAATGGCAAAAAAGCTCAGTTATCTTTTATGTTTTTTAGACAAATACTCATTATTTTAACTCTAAATGTTATTTTATTCAAATTCAAAATTAACATGCTCATGTCTCATTATTCGTCAGGCAAAAAAAGGTGTTGTCACAATTATCAGCAGTGAACGTCGTAGTATTCATCATATAATGCAAGAAAACTCAAATGTACTTATAATTATTGTTTTCATTTATTTATTTAAGGATTTCCAAACGGGTTTTGACATTTAATCATAGCTTCTTCACGCTCTTCCTCGCATACTTTGCAAAACCAACTTTTTTTCTGTGCTTCCTCAGTTGCATTCCCACCTTTTTCTAATTTACTTTAGGTTATAAAATACTTAACTTTTTTGGTTTTTTTAATGGTGTATTTTAAATTATACAATCTAAACGTTCCGATAACATTATATGTCATTTATTTGATGTCATGTTTATTTTTGTGAATGCTTCTATCATTTTCAAATTGAAGTTCTTCACAACTTTACACTTAACGTCATAGCTTGATTAAATTTTGTTAAGTGTGTTTTTTGGCTGACATTTTTCATTGTTAACGACCGTTAGAGGGTGTTCTGATTTGTCAAGACAGTTAACAATATTTGATTTTTAATGATCTAGTTATTATTTACTAAAATTTAATTCTATAGTTGACTTTATACGTTTCTCAAACTGTTATATTAATTCAACTTTGACAACGGGGTTGTGGGTTGTAGGGCTATCGAAAATTCAGTACCCATGTTCTTTTGCCGCTGTAAGTGCAACAGACAATTTAATTTATTATAGAACAGAGCCACCTGGCGAGAACGTGCTAGAAACGATATTAAAAAAGGCCGCTGAATATTTTCAACGCGGCAACGCGAAGATCATTTATATTGAACATGGCTGGTACGTGATACGTTTCGCTTACTTCGGGAAATTATGGCAACATAGAAAAAATTGCCCCAATGCCCCCTCACCCCGCTAGTATATGGATAGGATTACCAACTCAGATGTTTGTTTATTACGACATCGTTGAACCGCAAATTGTGGGTGATGTTTTATCTCCGATTATGCCTATAATAAATATTACTTCAGAAAACTATGCTTACGGGAGTCATAAAGATGTGTTTTTTTCACCTGCATACTACATACCGGTGATGACATGGGAATTTGAAAACATCGAGATTAATATAAAAACAGATACGGGTGCTGCAATGCCATTTGAGTTTGGAACGTCGTGTCTGAAGCTACACTTTAAGAAAATACCATAATGGTTTGCCCTTATCAGCAATATTACATGAATCAGGCCGGTATCGGTATCGGCTCTATCTACAGAGGTGCGCCATATCAACGTGGTCATGGAATAGGAAGTTGGTTAGGTGGTATATTTAGAAGTATAATACCGTTATTTAAGTCTGGCGCAAAGGCTATTAGATAAGAAGCTCTTAGAACGGATGCTAATATTCTTGGTGACGTCATAGAGATCGACCTATTAAGGATTCGTTTCAAGAAAGATTTCACGAGGCAGGTAGAAACCTTAAGCGTAAAGGCGACGGGAAAATCTATAAAATGATGGAGGGTTCGGGTTATAAAAGAGTACGTCTGTTCGATAATAACCAGTCTCTACCGAGAGCTGTTGCTAATAAGAAGCCTACTTACGCCGCGATAACCAACTGCGCTGTCGAGATTCAAGCCCCAGCCGATGTAAATTTTATCTTTATGTGTGTAGAACTGATGTAAATTCTAAATATAATGAGATTAAAATCAAATTACTTATATTAATGGAATGTGAGCCTGCAATATTGCAAGGATTCACATATACCAAAGCAACTTGACTATTATTAAACTATTATAAGTTTTTGTTATGAACGAACAAGTTCAAAGGTAAATATGTAATTAAATGTTATCATTAATTTTATTAAATACATAAATAAAAAAATTTACGTCGAATAGGATTTGAACCTACGACCTGTACTTTGCTAGAATACCGCGCTAACCAACTGCGCTATCGAGATTCAATCCCCCGTCGATGTAAATTTTGTCTTTATGTATGTAGAACTGATGTAAATTCTAAATATAATGAGATTACTATCAAATTACTTATATTACTGGAATGTGAGCATGCAATGTCGCAAGGATTCACACATACCAAAGCAACTTGACTATTATTAAATTATTATAAGTTTTTGTTATGAACTAACAAGTTCAAAATGTTATCATTAATTTAATTAAATACATAAATAAAAAAATTTACCTCGAATAGGATTTGAACCTACGACCTGTACTTTGCTAGAATACCGCGTTAACCAACTGCGCTATCGCGATTCAAGCCCCAGTCGATGTAAATTTTGTATTTATGTATGTAGAACTGATATAAATTCTAAATATAATGAGATTACTATCAAATTACTTATATTACTGGAATGTGAGCCTGCAATATCACAAGGACTCACACATACCAAAGCAACTTGACTGTTGTTAAACTACTATAAGTTTTTGTTATGAACGAACAAGTTCAAAGGTAAATATGTAATTAAAAATTATTATTAATTTTATTAAATACATAAATAAAAATTTTACCTCGAGTAGGATTTGAACCTACGACCTGCACTTTGCTAGAGTACCGCGCTAACCAACTGCGCTATCGAGATTCAAGCCCCAGCCGATGTAAATTTTGTCTTTATGTATGTAGAACTGATATAAATTCTAAATATAATGAGATTACAGTCAAATTACTTATATTAATGGAATGTGTGCCTGCAATATTGCAAGGATTCACACATACCAAAGTAACTTGACTATTATAATTTTTTGTTATGAACGAACAAGTTCAAAGGTAAATATGTAATTAAATGTTATCATTAATTTTATTAAATACATAAATAAAAAATTTACGTCGAATAGGATTTGAACCTACGACCTGTACTTTGCTAGAATACCGCGCTAACCAACTGCGCTATCGATATTCAGTCCCCCGTCGATGTAAATTTTGTCTTTATGTATGTAGAACTGATGTAAATTCTAAATATAATGAGATTACTATCAAATTACTTATATTACTGGAATGTGAGCCTGCAATATCGCAAGGACTCACACATACCAAAGCAACTTGACTGTTGTTAAACTACTATAAGTTTTTGGTATGAACGAACAAGTTCAAAGGTAAATATGTAATTAAAAATTATTATTAATTTTATTAAATACGTAAATAAAAATTTTACCTCGAGTAGGATTTGAACCTACGACCTGTAGTTTGCTAGAGTACAGCCCTAACCAACTGCGCTATCGAGAATCAAGTCTCAGTCGATGTAAATTTTGTCTTTATGTATGTAGAACTGATGTAAACTCTAAATATAATGAGATTACAATCAAATTACTTATATTAATGAAATGTGAGCCTGCAATATTGCAAGGATTCATACATACCAAAGCAACCCCACTATTATTAAACTATTATAAGTTTTTGTTATGAACGAATAAGTTCAAAGGTAAATATGTAATTAAATGTTATTATTAATTTTATTAAATACATAAATAAATAGTTTATCTCGAGCAGGATTTGAACCTACGACCTGTACTTTGCTGGAGTACTCTGGCTAACAGGTGTCGAGTTCAAATCCTATCGAGGTAAACTTTTTTATGTATTTAATAAAATTAATAATAATTTTTAATTACATAAATAAAAAGTTTACCTCGTGTAGAATTTGAACCTACGACCTGCACTTTGCTTGAGTACCGCGCTAACCAACTGCGCTGTCGAGAATCAAGCCCCAGTCGATGTAAATTTTGTCTTTATGTATGTAGAACTGATGTAAATTCTAAATATAATGAGATTACAATCAAATTACTTATATTAATGGAATGTGAGCCTGCAATATTGCAAGGATTCACACATACCAAAGCAACTTGACTATTATTAAACTATTATAAGTTTTTGTTATGGACGAACAAGTTCAAAGGTAAATATGTAATTAAATGTTATCATTAATTTTATTAAATACATAAATAAAAAAATTTACCTCGAATAGGATTTGAACCTACGGCCTCTACTTTGCTAGAGTACCGCGCTAAACAACTGCGCTATCGAGATTCAAGCCCCAGTCGATGTAAATTTTGTCTTTATATATGTAGAACTGATGTAAATTCTAAATATAATGAGATTACAATCAAATTATTTATATGAATGGAATGTGAGCCCTCAATATGGCAAGGATTCACACATACCAAAGCAACTTGACTTTTATTAAACTATGTTTAATTTTTGTTATGAACGAACAAGTACTTTTGAACTTGTTCGTTCATAACAAAAACTTATAATAGTTTAATAATAGTCAAGTGTTAAGCATTCCATAATATAAGTTGACTGTAATCTTATTATTTTACATGTTCTACATAGAACAAAATATCGACTTGAACTCTCGAGTTAACGAACAAGGTCGTGGTTCAAATCTACTCGAGGTAAACTGTTTATTTATGTACTTACTAAAATTAATAATAATTTTTAATTACATAAATAAAAAGTTTACCTCGAGTAGGATTTGAACCTACGACCTGTACTTTGCTAGAGTACCGCGCTAACCAATTGCGCTATCGAGATTCAAGCCCCAGACGATGTAAATTTTGTCTTTATGTAATTTAGAACTGTTGTAAATTCTAAATATAATGAGATTACAGTCAAATTACTTTTATTAATGGAATGTGATCCTGCAATATCGCAATAATAAATTTTATTTTTGAACAATTAGATTTCATCTTTGGTTTATTTGTTTGCAGCACTTACACCACCGCATAATAAATTTAAAACTATTAAATGTATTAAAAGTTAAAAAGGTATTTACATAAGTAGATTGTTGATCTGTCTTATTTGAATAATTTCTCTCGTACTAGTCTTAATAATACTTATTTGTATTACAAGCAGTATGAACAGAATTGCGGATCAAGGCCTGCAACTGTAATTACTTGCAAAAATAGTTTCTGTGGCGTGTGATACACAACATTTTTTTAGTTATGTTGACGGTACTGAACATAAACGTGTCAAATGACTGTAATATGCACTGTCAGCTGCTATGAAATGTTCATGTGTGAAAACTGAAAATTTTAACATTTTGGTCACCTATGCGAGGAACGATGGGTTTCTGGACGGTTTAGGGGATTACATTTTTTGAATTATAATTTTTTATTCAGTTTCAAGGAAAGTGATTTCGTATATTTACTCGTAAATTACAATGAACAGTAAAAGGAGACGCAATGGGAAACATTTCTTGGGAAAATTTGTATTATAGATAAACGCTAACATTATTTAAATTTTATAGCAATTTTGTTTGGTTTGACGTCATTATAATTCCTTAGATCTTATTTTACTTCATTTTAAATTAAAAAAACAATTGTTTATTCTATATTCTTTCTTTCACAGTCGTGTAAATCTTCAAAATGAACGTCTATTAAATATTACAATTTTTAGAATTATGACATTCTACTTTAATGTTGAAAAAGTGTACTTCATTTAATCTTGTGTTTTAATCTTTGCCAAACATGAATAAATTTACAAATAGCAGCATTACTCTAATTTTACTTTTTTGAGTAATAAAATAAATAAGATTATGGTAAATAAACTTAAAGTCTATGATACGTCTGCCTTCTATCAATATTCAATAACTTGCAATATTTATTACGCATGGCAAATATTCGATTTATTTATAGACTAAACAAATTTATGTAGAAAAAGCATTGAACTCATTAGTTGTAGTTCGTGTACTTAAATAACAAACTTTTTTTAAAGGTTTATTTGAACTTTTAATGAATACTGTCAATATTTCAACAAATATATTTATTAGGAAGTTTCCTAATCCTTTTTTCTGTTACTTACCAGTATGAGTCATCAAATTTAAAGGTAATGTGGGGATGTTAAGCAGTGAAGACTCGAGCCCTTCTTATCAATATAAATACAATTTGTTTACAGGATCTTAATAAACAATCGAATTGCTCGGACCCCTAATTTTTTTTAAAATAATGTGAGAAGATAAAATATCATAACAGGTGACAGTGAACCTACTTTTATTTTTTTAATGAAACATTTATGTTTTCATTTTAGAATTCTACTGTGAATTCTAGACATTTTTGTGTACCAAGTTCCATGGATATGAGAACGAATTCAATAATTCGTGACCCCACCAAGACCGCAATTGTACAAAAAAACCAGAAATTTATATTTCAACATAGTCCTTATGTACTTCGTTCAATGTTTTTTCAACATTTGAAAACCGGTATTTATACAACTAGTTGCAAAATAAGAGAGTTTTTGCACTAGATGTGCACTAGACCGGGAACGTAGCAATTGTTGCATTTTGCACCTTATTTTAACAATATTTTTTGTAATTTAGTCATTGTGGAAAACTATCACATTCGATACGTGTTAGGTTCGTTTTGGTTATAGAAATTTTATTGTTACAATACTTTTCAAAATTATACCTTTAATTTTCATAAGTGTAATTTCTGAATAAAAATGGTCAATCGTTAAAATACCTTAATTATCTCATATGGAACACTACACGACCTTCCAACATACAAAATGGAAATTAAAAGAAAAGAAATAATTGTAATAACACTTATTTCAGCTAATTATGCAACCTCTTGTATAACTAGTTTATTGCGAAACTAGGCAACATTGTACAAACAAAAACAATAACCTATGTCAAACAGATGTTTAAAACTTCATATCCGACAGAGGTTAATAGACATATAGACGATAACTTAAAAAATTAAAAGAAATGAGGTAATTTTAATTATAATTTTTTTAGGATAACTGTGAAACCTGTTTTTTATACGTTCGTAATGAAAACAGGCAACACTGTAAAAACAAACACAGTAATCTGTGTCAGAATGACGTTTAAAACTTCATTTCAGATACAGATTAATAGACATAAATACATGTCAACTTAAAAAAAGCGTATTTAATTAATTTTTAGACTTACCTTGCGTTATATTAAGATACTTTATAAAAAAAAGTTCTGTAAAATTAAATTTTCTTTAAAAAACACTTTTTCATATAATTTCTACCTTGGGAATGTTTTTGCCGCTAAATTACGCGTCGTATCAAAAAATTACATATAACATAATTAATCGATATGTCTAAGGTCTACAATGTGTCCAAGATAAGGAGGGCCAGTACAGGGATCTCGAGAACCGTAAAAGATACGAAGTCGGTTAAATAGGAAGAAAGTTGCGCATTTTGGTGCTTAACAAAAAACCGAAATTTTGCAGAATCGTTTTAATTTTTTACTGGGTTTGTTTCAAGAGGAATTTTAAAATAAGTGGTATTTTCTCATAGCCACTTTTTCCCCTCTACAAGATAGCGTTATTGAATTTAAAATCCGACGTTTCGTTTTTGACCGACCATCATCAACTTCATTTTTTTAAATACGGCTCTGATTTTCTAATATCAAATTGTTGAAGCTCTTTCAATTCTGAATTCAACAATGTACCACACTTCACGGTTTAGATATCTTTTAGACCTTATTTGAGTATTATTAAAAGTTTTACTCGAATCGAAGCTGCCTTGTAAAATCTGTCATAAATTTAATTATTTCAGTTATTTTAATTTATTGAAAAAACACTATAAATAAGTTATTAACAATACTTTTTACAATAGTAAGTATTAACAATAAAGAACAATAAAATTTACTATTTTTTTTATTAAAGATTACAAATAAATAAGGCAGATAATCCATAATTATTAATAAGTATTAAACACGCACAGGTATTAACAATAAAAGATATAAAAAGATAACAATAAATTTAACATCAAGGAGTCGAATTTTGCATCGATCTTAGTACGTTTCAATGTCTCAGGTATCGATCACATTTCTACATCTATTTGAAAGAAAGTAGGCTTTGAAAAAAAACATCCCAGAGATGTATTAAATTTGACATTTACTGTGAAATTATTTTCTTTAAAAACGTTTTTCTTGCATTTTGTTTGAAATATGGAACTTTATTAAAATGAAGTTAAATTTGATATGATAACTGTTTCATTTTAAGTAACCGAAACTGTTATGCAGAGGAACATATGTATTTAAATAAATATCCGAAAAGGAGGCAGCCAAATAAAAGGACATTTAGTAAGTTAGTAGTTAATCTTAAAGAATACGGTGCGTTTAAGAAACCTGTAATTTCTCGACAAAAGCCTAGTAATGAAGAAAAAGTAAACGACGTATTATTATCAATTATTGAGAACCGCGGAATATCAACTCGGAAAATTGAACAAAACGTTGGTGTGGCAAAATCGACAGCACAATTTATTTTAAAAAAACAAAAATTTCATCCATACAAATACAGAATTTGTCAAGAACCCGGTGATGCAGAAAGGCGTCGAACATTCTGTGAAAGGTACACACGAGAATGTCATGAAAATGAAGCTTTCCCTTATCAGATAATATGGTCTGATGAGAGCATGGTGACTAAAAATGGGATTTTTAATAGATGAAATATTTATTACTGAGCCACAGAAAACCCACATTTACTTAAAGAAACAAGATATCAATATCGTTTTGGATTCAATATGTGGGCCGGAATTGTGGGAACACGAATTATAGGACCATTTTTTTACCATCATAATTTAAACTCTGAGCATTATCTCAATTTACTACAAAATGACTTGGAAGAAGCCCTGGATAATTTACCTCTAGCAGAAATTCGCAACCATTGGTTCGAACAGGACGGTGCGCCTGCACATAATTCAAGTGCTGTTATTGAGTACCTTTTAAATAAATTTCCAGGAAAACTTATAGGCACGTATTCTGAAACGCCATGACCAGCACGTTCACCCGACATTACTCCATTGATTTCTTTGTGTGGGAATATGTCGAAAATTATGTTTATAAGGAAAACTTTGAAACAGAACAAGATCTCGGAAGATTGGTGCTTCAAGCTTTTCAAAGTATAACACCAGTTATGCTGATTAATGTTTTAGAAGCTACAGTTATGAGATGCTATTTATGTTTAGAGAATGAGGGCAATCATTTCGAACACTTCCTATGAACTTAAATTCTACTCTTTGATACTAGTTTCGTTGTTATTTTTGTAATATCCTTTGTTGTAAATACTTATTATTGTAAAAACTATTGTTAATAACTAATTTATTTGTAAACCTAAAAAAAAAAGTAATTTTTCGATAAATTGACATAGCTGAAATAATTAAATTTATGAGAGATTTTACAGGCAGCTTCGATTCGAGTAAAGCTTTTAATAATACTCAAATAAGGTCTAAAAGATATCTAAACCGTGAAGTGTGGTACATTGTTGAATTCAGAATTGAAAGAGCTTCAACAATTTGATATTAGAAAATCAGAGCCGTATTTAAAAAAATGAAGTTGATGATGGTCAGTCAAAGACGAAACGTCGGATTGCAAATTCAATAACGCCATCTTGTAGAGGGAAAAAAGTGGCTATGAGAAAGTACCACTTATTTTAAAATTCCTCTTGAAGCAAACCCAGTAAAAAATTAAAACGATTTTGCAAAATGTCGGTTGTTTGCGGATATCTCCGTAACCAATCGATATTTTTTAGATTTCAAAAAAGCGTTTGGTTAAGCACCAAAATACGCAACTTTGTTCCTATTTAACCGACTTCGTATTTTTTACGGTTCTCGAGATCCCTGTACTGGCCCTCCTTATCTTGGACACGTTGTATATCTAGGTATTTTATATCTTGAAAATATGCAGCTGTTTTAGAAATATATGGTAAAAACAAAAAAATGCCCTTAATAAACCCAACATCTTCGACGCTGGATTTCTCCGAAAAGTTAATCAGCTCGAAACCAAATGAAAGCAAACTTAAATACAAAATTTTAAGTACGTAGGTATTTTCGTTCTGGAGTTATCGTGGATACTAACATACATCCACACACACCCATGCACGCACGCACGCACACGCACACGCACAGTCACCGCACGATGCACACACGCACACACACCACACGCACACACACGCACGCACATGCACACACGCACGACCGCACAAGCACACCCACCACACACGTACCCACGCACGTACCACGCACACCACACCCACGCACGACGCACCATGCACACACATCGACAGCACGCATACGCACCATACCCACACACTCACGCACATCCACAGCACAGCGCCATACCACACCACGCCATACACACCCACGCACGCACGCACACGCACACGCACACTCACTCACGCACACACGCACACACACGCACGCACGCACGCACACACATACATACACACACTCACGCACACAGACATACATACATAGACACATAAAGACATACAAGCATGATGGCCAATCTTGGCGAAACTTGGCCAAAAGTGGTAAAATGAGCTAGTAAGTCGATTTAGTGATAGTGAAAAAAAGTCAATTGCATAACCTTTTATACCTACATATTTGTATTAACATTTGTGGTTTAGAGGGTTTTGTAAAAAATGGTGATGTTTAGAGCACAAATATATCTGGAAATACGCGCAGTACAAGGTCTTTGTGTTGGATTCAAATATGATTACTGATTTTGAAGCATTTTGAAGGTGGCTTAAACAAGGACAAAAAAAGAATTTATTTTATGGAAATGAAGTAAAACAGGACCGGCAGGTATTCAAATCTTCAAAAAATAGTGAAGCTTCAAGTAAATATTATTCTTCTGCAGCAGTTAAGATAAAGCGGGATCGAATCTATGAAAATGTAGGCTTTCACCCTTCGTTAGTTTTTTAAATGGTACATTTTAAGATAAATTGTACAAAATTTATACGTTTCGATAACAAATACAATTATCGTCACCAGTAATAGACTTAAATTTAATATATTTGTATTTAGAAAGCTTAGCGGCCCAGGGCGCCTGTCAATTCGTTTTAGGGACGCTCGAGGTTGCTAGTCTAGGAAAATATCCTTGCTGCCAACGCTGCACTATTGCGACGCTAGGTACCCTTTGTCCGGTGATAGAAAAATACGGCGTTAGGCAACTGCGTCGCTTGCTGCCTTTATCCGGCGCGCGCACGTGTGTGTATGCGTGCGTGCTGTTACGTCGTGGTGTATGTCTATGCGTGTGTGTGTTGTGCTGTGTGTGGGTGTGATGCGTATGCGTGCTGTGTGTGTGTGTGTGTGTGTGTGAGTGTGTGTGTGTGTGTGTGTGTGTGTGTGTGTGTGTGTGTGTGTGTGTGTGTGTGTTTGTGTGTGTGTGTGTGTGTGTGTGTGTGTGTGTGTGTGTGTCTGTGTGTGTGTGTGTGTGTGTGTGTGTGTGTGTGTGTGTGTGTGTGTGTGTGTGTGTGTGTGTGTGTGTGTGTGTGTGTGTGTGTGTGTGTGTGTGTGTGTGTGTGTGTGTGTGTGTGTGTGTGTGTGTGTGTGTGTGTGTGTGTGTGTGTGTGTGTGTGTGTGTGTGTGTGTGTGTGTGTGTGTGTGTGTGTGTGTGTGTGTGTGTGTGTGTGTGTGTGTGTGTGTGTGTGTGTGTGTGTGTGTGTGTGTGTGTGTGTGTGTGTGTGTGTGTGTGTGTGTGTGTGTGTGTGTGTGTGTGTGTGTGTGTGTGTGTGTGTGTGTGTGTGTGTGTGTGTGTGTGTGTGTGTGTGTGTGTGTGTGTGATTATTAATTAATATATAATTATTTTATATATATTAATAATGTTTATATTATATATATTAATGTAGTGTGTGTGTGTAAGTTGTGTATGTGTGTGTGTGTGTGTGTGTGTGTGTGTGTGTGTGTGTGTGTGTGTGTGTGTGTGTGTGTGTGTGTGTGTGTGTGTGTGTGTGTGTGTGAGTGTGTGTGTGTGTGTGTGTGTGTGTGTGTGTGTGTGTGTGTGTGTGTGTGTGTGTGTGTGTGTGTGTGTGTGTAGTGTGTGTGTGTGTGTGTGTGTGTGTGTAGTGTGTGTTGTGTTGTGTGTGTGTGTGTGTGTGTGTGTGTGTGTGTGTGTGTTGTGATGTGTGTGTGTGTGTGTGTGTAGTGTGTGTGTGTGATGAATGTAAATTGGTGATTGTTGATGTGTTGTACG
This sequence comes from Vesta saturnalis, assembly GCA_036346205.1. Lineage (NCBI taxonomy): Eukaryota > Metazoa > Arthropoda > Insecta > Coleoptera > Lampyridae > Vesta > Vesta saturnalis. Next base: position 1,943,791 of record JARFJB010001884.1, on the reverse strand, counting down.
TGTGTCATTACAATAATTATAAATTAATTTATTGTTAATGTAGATATCTAATAATTAAAATAAATTAATTAATTAATAATTAATTCAGGTTACGTGTGTAAAGAATTTTAACCTTTTACGGTAAGGATGCTGATTTCCTCCATTAAGAAATAAGACTCCAGATTTGAAAATTATCGAATTTACAGTTATTATATATTTTAAAGTTTTCGTAGGATGTTTAATGTTCAATGTTGAATGATGAATTAAGTATTGACTTTTGATATGTCAAAGTTATTGTTTCATAGAGCTACTCTTTTCTTTGCGGCACTAACATAATTGTAACAAGATGTTCTTTTCCCGATAGACTGTAAATGAAGGTTTTTAAAGTTGTGCCAAGTTAGACACGACCATAAAGAGCATAAAGATTGTATCCTATTGCAATAATTTCAGTTTTGTTTCACCAACAAGAATGGGCTTAAACAAAAATGTAAAATTGACGGATTAAAAATAGATATAAATAAAGATTTTTCAACGTAGTGTCCAATAACATAAAATTATAAAATACAATGTTTGCCCATCATAACAGTATGAACAATCTTTTTCCAATAAAAATAGACTTTAAATAATGATTTTCAATACGACTCTTTGATAACACAGTATAATCAAATTTTGTTGTTGCATACAACAACAATTTCGCTGTTTTCCACTGCAAACAGACTAAATAAAGAGTGTAATAAAATGAAATGATAAAATTTAATATTTACTCATCGCAATCTGCTCACCTTTTTTCCAAAAGATATGATATGGGGGCTATATACAATTATTTTCAGTATCGCAGATTTAAACTGTAATCTTTAACATTAAAACATCAAATTTTTACTCCAAAGTCGACTTATAACAAAATGTTTCAAAATCAAACAAAATTGTTCGGCTGGAGGCTACACTTTAAATTTGATACATTGAAACAAGAATTTAAAATATTATTAAGATACAGTAATACCGACAATAAAAAATAACGCAACAGCTGTATTTATTTGTTTATTAAATAAACCAAATTATCTGCTAATTAACCTCAGAAAATGCAAATTAAATTGCACTTAAACTTATCGAAAAACATTAGGAATAGTAAACTATATATAGAATATAACCTATCTGTATGTATAATTATTTCAAAGTGAAACTAGAGATTGAAACTAAACAAGTTCAATGTAATAATGAAAATTTATGACAAAATAACAATTCATGCACTCCTGTATTTATGTTATGAAACACTACATAACTGAAGTCGTGTGTTTTCTTTTCATTGGCACTGCACTTAACTTTCTGAATGTTATTAATGTTTTTTAACCAATCCATCTAATTTGTTCACTTAATTACGTAATTTGCACAAAAAAATGGATATGCACTTACGTTTTACACATTCAATATATAAAGCAACGCATTATGATTTGGAAACGAATCTTGCTGCATAAAAATACCAGACAGTGTATAATTTTGCAAAATTTCGTTTATTCACGATAAATATAAGGATATGGTAAGATCATCGACCCAAAGCAAACAAGCCAAGTGTGTTTTCGCTACAAGATACAAGCATACTAAACAACGATGGCAACGTTTCGTACTTCAAGATTTAATGACCAACAAAAACAAAATGTATTCAACTCAAATTTTTTCATCTTCAAAACAACGTCTTGCGTCCTTTATGTAATTAACATAATCGCTATGTTGAACAATCGGCTTACTACACCCACGTTTCCTTCAATACGAAATCAAACCATGCATATTGTAGCATCCCCCAGGTACCCTTTCTTGAAAAGCGTAATTTGAACTTATTTGCAATAAAGCAAATTCAAGAACAAAACAATCGCTAAGTGATTTATCTTGACTGACAATAATGCTACTATTACCCAAATTAATTGTCTGCCTTACTTTGACTTTCCTGGAAATAATTAAAACTATCTGAATTAGATAGGCTGGATGAGGTAAGTGTTGCATCATGTGGGGCAGGTAAACAATAAAACTACCAAATTAAGATTACCGAGCTTTGCGCAGTGGTGGTTCATCTCGTTAATATGCTATTGTGGGAAAGAACCACCAATAAAACCCACTTTATTCATAAATAAGGAATTGCACACTTTAATAAATCAAATAACACACAAAAAAACACAATGAAAGGATTAAATATATAACAAAACACCATTAAATCAAGTTAAAGTGCGTACAAAATTATAACATTAAGAGGAAAATAAATAAAAAGCAGTTGAGTTACACATAAACACAATAAAAAAAAAGAAACTCCATGTAGTCACACCCACAATTGTGTCATAAACAATCAAAATAAAAATCATAATACCAAACATGTGCCCCTTTAAAACCAATCATGCTAGTCTTTAAGTAAACAAGCACAGTAAAATCGCACAGGTGATAATAAAATAATAAACAAGGATTTTACAGGTACAAAATTGTTTAGTGACTACTAAAGCACAAAATACATATGAAAATTACAATCCATTGCATATAAAGAGAAATTAGTTCGCAGGCAAACAATTCTACTTAACAACTGACAAAAAACTCATTAAAACAAAGCCTTACAAGGGCAAGTTATAAATGGATCACAACATGTGACCGATATATAAATTTTAGTGCGTTAGAGAAATACAGCGCCCCTTACTCAGGTTACACATTCACAGATTCGAGAGTGTGTAGTGACTTGGCAATTGCCTTGTACAATTAGTAACTAAAGCGGTATCATGTACCCGTTCGCCAGCCAACCTCTACACAAATATAAATATAAACTACAAACAACAATGGTCATTCACACAAATGCCAGAGGGAGAGAGCCCTGTACTGTATTTTATTTTAGCAGATTTCCGCTTACACTTGAATATATTCCCTTAATTGACCACAGACACAAATCGTTAACATATGCGGTTTAACTTCAAAAAGGGTGACTATTATTTATAGATTAATATTTGAAAAACACATTACAACTAACACTCAACAGAAAAGACAAATTGGTGTTGACTGATTCAAAAGAAAATGTACATGCAAGAATTATTTTAAAGACAAACTAGTTTACATTAAAGGTATTTAATTAACCAGAAATCGATCTAGCTCGATTGACACTCAAACGGTAACTGCCTTCCCCTCCGACTTCCAACTCACCCCTTTCAAAAGTAATAAAAAGAACAAGAAACATTAATTTACGTTGGAACAGTTGCATATTATTACTCCACGACATCTTAATTTTAAAAATATGCATTCGTCCGTAAGAAGTCCTACATTTACGTTTCAACGTACCAACAAAGATCCCTTTGGATTTGCGGTATGTTCAGTCGTAATTAATTATTAAATGACATTTAACATATATACATCAAGAGCGCGCGTATATAAATTCTAATAATTCGTTACGCTCCCTCCGTAAAGCACGTGCTACTCAAACCCCAACATGTGTTTTTCAACCCTTAGCTAATAACAGTTACATACATTCTTACATTCCTTACATAAAAAGATATAAATAAAATATTTTGAAAACAACAAATTACGACGTATTATCAAGGTATTAAAAATCTACTAATTATCTTTTCTATCGCGGTAACAATGGCGATGTTCGTGGTCTGCTACCTACAATATTTAGTTTTCAAGCTTTACGAAAGTACACGTTCTAGATTTTTTAACGCACGGGGGGAATTTCCTTTTTAAGTATAATAAAATTAATACAAAAATGCAATAGAGGATAATTACATACCTTTTCAGGGAAGTAAACTCAACACACGAAATTCATCGTCAACTCTAATACGGCTGCTGTGCACAAAACGAAAATGGATGTAGCTAAATACCAACAACATATGGTAAATATATACCTACCATGTTATCATTAATACATAATGCTAATAAGAACATATCAGGGTATTACACCAAATTTTAATTATTCAAGGGGGCAGAATGTTTAAGCAATGAACGTATCAAATAAGGATGCATAAATTAAAATAATGAAAGACTAAAATTAAACTTAAAGATTTTTTTTAATATAAAAGTAAGAATACGCAATTTATTTCATACTAATAATGGCTATTAGTTGTATAACGTGTAGTATTTGCACGTTTGCCACAGGGTTACAATAACAAAAAATTATAAAAAAGAATTCAGTATGCATTCCTGGTGAGGTCGTTTATAAACGCATTTAAAGAGAGATGGCAAATGTAAATAAGCGTCATTGAAAATAAAATTGTATAATTCACGATATAATTTGTACAGGGTTCTTCACGATAAGCTCAGTCGATTTGTAATACTACAAATGGGTTGTATGTACAGGGGTTATCCGGAGAGTCTGTTTTAGGTAAAATATTTTCAGTTCAATATAACTTCCGGTTGTACCGGAAATTGGTCCCAACTTCATTATTTAGACGGAAAGACCTGGTTTTTATTCAATGTTTGACATCTACGCTAAATTTACTAGGTACTATATGTCTAAAGTGAACGATTTTTGAGTTTTTTCCGTTATATCGAAATTTATGCTACATGTAGTAAGTAAATAAAAAAAATGTGTCATGGGGGATATGTGCCAATAGGACATTGCAAACATTTATTAATTACTTTGTGGTATTTCTGAAAATCACACAGGAATATTGAAATAATAACAAATTTAGCACCAGCATATGTGGTGATCAACGAAAGAAGACTATGTTACTGTGGAACACAAATTTAAGAATATTTGCTGGCAATCCAGGTATAACGTTAATTAAGTGAGTTATGACAAATAAGTTTTCGTTTAGGGGTTATTTGTGCCATAGATGGGACACACATAGCCTGCAAAGTTACAGAGAAACAAACATGTTACTTAAATCAAAAGCAATACATCCCATTGCTCAATCAGTTTGCACTGGTTGGCATTTTACATGCGCAATGGTCGTCTAAATATTTCACAAATTCAATATATCAAAATACCTTCGCAATCTAGAGTAGTGCGCGTGCGTGTGCGTGTGCGTGTGCGTGTGCGTGTGTCGTGTTGTGTGTGTGTGTGTGTGTCTGCGTGTCTGGGTGTCTGCGTGTCTGCGTGTCTGCGTGTCTGCGTGCCTGCGTGTCTGCGTAACTACGTGTCTGCGTGTCTGCGTGTTTGCGTGTCTACGTGTCTGCGTGTCTGCATGTGTACGTGTCTGTGTGTCTGCGTGTCTGCGTGTCTGCGTGTCTGTTTGTCTGCGTGTCTGCGTGTCTGTGTCTGTGTGTGTGTGTGTGTCTGCGTGTCTGGGTGTCTGGGTGTCTGCGTGTCTGCGTGTCTGCGTGTCTGCGTGCCTGCGTGCCTGCGTGTCTGCGTAACTACGTGTCTGCGTGTCTGCGTGTTTGCGTGTCTACGTGTCTGCGTGTCTGCGTGTCTGCATGTGTACGTGTCTGTGTGTCTGCGTGTCTGCGTGTTTGCGAGTCTGCGTGTCTGCGTGTCTGTTTGTCTGGTGTCTGTGTCTGTGTGTCTGTGTGTCTGTGTGTCTGTGTGTCTGTGTGTCTGTGTGTCTGTGTGTCTGTGTGTCTGTGTGTCTGTGTGTCTGTGTGTCTGTGTGTCTGTGTGTCTGTGTGTCTGTGTGTCTGTGTGTCTGTGTGTCTGTGTGTCTGTGTGTCTGTGTGTCTGTGTGTCTGTGTGTCTGTGTGTCTGTGTCTGTGTCTGTGTCTGTGTGTCTGTGTGTCTGTGTGTCTGTGTGTCTGTGTGTCTGTGTGTCTGTGTGTCTGTGTGTCTGTGTGTCTGTGTGTCTGTGTGTCTGTGTGTCTGTGTGTCTGTGTGTCTGTGTGTCGTGTGTGTCTGTGTGTCTGTCGTGTCTGTGTGTCTGTGTGTCTGTGTGTCTGTGTGTCTGGTGTCTGTGTGTCTGTGTGTCTGTGTGTCTGTGTGTCTGTGTGTCTGTGTGTCTGTGTGTCGTGTGTGTCTGCGTGTCTGCGTGTCTGCTGTGTCTGGTGTCTGTGTGTCTGCGTGTCTGCGTGTCTGCGTGCCTGTGTGCCGGTGCCTGCGTGTCTGCGTGTACTGCGTGTCTGCGTGTCTGCGTGTCTGCGTGTCTGCGTGTCTGCGTGTCTGCGTGTCTGCGTGTCGTGCTGTGTCTGCGTGTCTGCGTGTCTTCGTGTCTGCGTGTCTGCGTGTCTGTGTGTGTCTGCGTGTCTGCGTGTCTGCTGTGTCTGTGTGTCGTGTCTGTGTCTGGTGTCTGTGTGTCTGTGTGTCTGGTGTCTGTGTGTCTGTGTGTCTGTGTGTCTGGTGTCTGTGTGTCTGTGTGTCTGTGTGTCTGTGTGTCTGTGTGTCTGTGTGTCTGTGTGTCTGTGTGTCTGTGTGTCTGTGTGTCTGTGTGTCTGTGTGTCTGTGTGTCTGTGTGTCTGTGTGTCTGTGTGTCTGTGTGTCTGTGTGTCTGTGTGTCTGTGTGTCTGTGTGTCTGTGTGTCTGTGTGTCTGTGTGTCTGTGTGTCTGTGTGTCTGTGTGTCTGTGTGCTGTGTGCCTGTGTGTCTGTGTGTCTGTGTGTCTGTGTGTCTGTGTGTCTGTGTGTCTGTGTGTCTGTGTGTATGTGTCTGTGTCTGTGTGTCTGTGTGTCTGTGTGTCTGTGTGTCTGTGTGTCTGTGTGTCTGTGTGTCTGTGTGTCTGTGTGTCTGTGTGTCTGTGTGTCTGTGTGTCTGTGTGTTTGTGTGCCTGTGTGCCTGTGTGTCCAGGTGCCTGAGTGCCTGCGTGTCTGCGTGTCTGCTTGACTGCGTGTCTGCGTCTCTGCGTGTCTGCGTGTCTGCGTGCCTGCGTGCCTGCGTGCCTGCGTGTCTGCGTGACTGCGTGTTTGCGTGTCTACGTGTCTGCGTGTCTGCGTGTCTGCATGTGTACGTGTCTGTGTGTCTGCGTGTCTGCGTGTCTGCGTGTTTGCGAGTCTGCGTGCCTGCGTGTCTGCTTGTCTGCGTATCTGCGTGTCTGCGTGTCTGCGTGTCTGCGTGTCTGTGTGACGGCGTGTCTGCGTGTCTGCGTGTCTGCGTGTCTGTGTGTCTGTGTGTCTGTGTGTCTGTGTGTCTGTGTGTCTGTGTGTCTGTGTGTCTGTGTGTCTGTGTGTCTGTGTGTCTGTGTGTCTGTGTGTCTGAGTGTCTTCGTGTCTTCGTGTCTGTGTGTCTGTGTGTCTGTGTGTCTGTGTGTCTGTGTGTCTGTGTGTCTGTGTGTCTGTGTGTCTGTGTGTCTGTGTGTCTGTGTGTCTGTGTGTCTGTGTGTCTGTGTGTCTGTGTGTCTGTGTGTCTGTGTGTCTGTGTGTCTGTGTGTCTGTGTGTCTGTGTGTCTGTGTGTCTGTGTCCAACCGAACACTTCTCGTGGCAAGCTAGATCGGGATGCTTCGTCCGGAGAAGGCGAAAGAAGTCACTACACCCCTCACAAGATTCAGGTTTTGTGTGATTCCACAATGGAACATACCCCTAACTAACTTCCACACCCTTTGATTAGTCGTCTCTTACGACAAGCAGTGGCATCTACTGTAGGAAAAATCTTACTCCGTCCCTACACAGAGAAAACCCCCAAAGGGCTTCAATCCTAAACCTAATCCTATCGAACTAAAATTATCCTACCAGAAAACTAATTGGATGGCCATCCTACTAACCTGCAACTAAAGCTAATCTAATCCTAAGGAACCTAAACTAACGAAAAAAGTTCGAAAAAAGAAAATCCAAGATCGGTATAACTAAACTTCAGAAACATCCGGTATACTAAAGGTCATAATTCAATAAAAAACGTAAACAGCAACTCGTAGCTAAAATCCTTCAAAGAGTGCTAAATCCGGTAACGATATGTACAAAACAACATCGGTAACATAAATTTGTGCCGCAGCACACAATAAAGCATTTGTGCCGAAGCACAACGATAATAACTCTGTTCCGAAGCACAGGGGAACGGGAACGGTAGGGCTCAAAAGCCTTCTCTCAAATCAAACAAATTACTCGCAAAACTAAATTATCCAAATGGCTAATATATCCCAAAATCGATAAATAGTAAGCACCTAAATAATCGTCATAAATTCGTCATTTGAAAATTCTAAAATTCGTTCAAAAATCATGAACACTTCAAAGTTCGACAAATACCCGTAAAACATGCGTAAATTCGAAAATCTTAAAATTCGAGAAAAATTACAAAAAAAATTCCAAAAATCGGGAAACCCAAACTAAACTACGAGTCCTTAGATACATACAAACCAAATACCAAAAACGTCCCATGTTCGGGCGCCAAATTAACCTGTTGCAGGCTAAATACTCACGAGAGCATCCAGCCCGTAAAGGCAATTTGTGCCACGGCATAGCTCAGTGATGTGGGCGGGGTTCTTACTTAAAGATCGTAAAAGGCACTCGTAGCAACCTCAAAAATCTTCAAAATCGGTGAATGAAGTCAAATCATTTATAGCGGAAAAACGTGATGAACTGATGTTATATTGATCTAACAGGAAACCCAACGTTCACTCAAAAATCTACTACTTCCACAAAGTCTACTCCAAAAATATTAACGTCAGGTTCACCTAAACTTCAATAAAATCTTAAGATTTAAATATAAAAACCGCAAAATGCGAAATAAAACCTTAAGCTCACTAAATATTTCGATAAATCTGCGTCAAAAATTATTAGCTCAACTAATCCAAGAATAACTGGAAATACGATAATTTAATTATTCAATTAAAACGAAAAATGTACGTCACCACAAACTAAACAAACGCGATCAAAAATCTATGCAATTCTAAAATTTATCAAACGTCGATATCGGGATGTAGTACTTAAATTCCAAAATAAGTTACCTAGCTGTCATAACAAACAATTATATTTGCTTACCTGTTCGGCAAATAAGGCACTAGAGATATACCAACTCGTCCACTTATTTCACAATTTCATCATGCAGGGTAAATTCTTCTTTTCACCTTCCCGATTGAACACCACAATCTTAGTTTTGTTCACGGTTACTTTTAGGTCCATGCTCTCACACTGTATCAAACTTCCTCAGAGCAGTTTGAAGCTCATCCGCATTTTCACTTAATAAGACTGTGTCATCTGCATACACCGGAACTTGCACATTTACGTCACCATTTGTATCGGTACATGCTTGTCTAACACATTTATCCATGTATACATTGAACAACCAAGGTGAGTTCCACAACCTTGCCGCACTCCTTGCTCAATTTTAAAGTATTTACTCACACCTCCTCTCGCCCTAACACATGCTCGGCTGCCCTTATTCCGTTTGATAGACCTGTACTTACGCCATATTCATCTAATATTTTCCGCAGCTTCCCCCCATTCACCCGTTGTGATTTCTCCAGATCTACAAACGCACAGTAAAGCTACTTTTTTACACTTAAACACTTTTCTATAACCTGCTGGAGAGTAACCATCTGATCAATACATCCTCTCCCAAGCATGAAGCCACCCTTGCATATCCCAAATCTTAGTTTGGGGAGTTTCACGTACTCTATCAATTAGTACTCTTCCAAATATTTTATCAGGTACGATGAGCAGGCTTATTCCTCTGTAGTCTTAGCAATCATACCGGTTCCTTTTACCCGTGTATAGTGGTACAATGATCGCACTCTTCTAATCAGTCGTCACTTTTCCACACTTAACGCATACGTTGAATAATTCACACAATCTTCGTGTAAGCCTTACACTTCGATATTCTAGCATTTCACCAGTGATTTCATCCACGCCTGCTCCTTTACCGTTTTTCAACTTTCCTACTGTTTTCTCTATCTCATATAACCCAATATCCTTCTTAGTTTCATTCACTATTCCTGCTACATTCTCCTTATTAACCTCTTCAGTCTTATTTTCCTCACTACTCTACAGCAATATTTTTGCTAGCATTTCCTCACTTCACAATCGTCCTGTACTATTTCGTTGCTCCTATTCATCACTCCTGCAGTGTTCAGTTTTGGGCCACGTTCTGTATTTTTTGCCCATTTCCAGAAGAGTTTTTTGTTTCCCTCAAAATCATTCTGCATTTTCTCTCCTTCCTCTTTACTTATTCTCACTACCTCCTTCGCTTCTTTGTTTCTTAATCTGTACACCACATACAATCGCGTTTTCTCAGTCTTATTTTTTGCCATGTACGCATCTTTTTTTTACATAGTGTCTTTTTTACCAATTTATTCCACCAAGCACATTTTTTCTGTCTACCTACAGTCGCTCTTCCACATATCCGCACGGCACAGTTGACAACACAGTTTTTCAAGCATATTCATGTACTTTCAACATCAGTGTCTTTTATTTGTTCGTTCCATACTGTTTCATTCACATTCAACTCTTTACTCATAGCATCTGCGTATTTTATTCTCGCACCATTATCTACTAGTTTGTCTGCCCAAATTCTGGACGTTCGCACTACGTTTGCTTTCCTTCTCCAGAACCACTTTTGCCCCAGACACACTCTCGATACAACCAAAAAGTTGTTCTATCTACACCCCGATCCGCGCATTAATTTTGTGTCACTCACCAGGTTTCTAAGTCGTTCATCATACATTATCAAGTCAATCATACTTTTAGATTCATCTCTTTGCCATGCATGTATATGCACATTTTTATGATTTAACCACGTATTAGATACAAACAGGCTTCTCTCCACACAGATGTCCAACAGGCGTTCACCATTGACTCTTTGGTCTCCGAACTTTTCTGGAACGCTTTTAGTATGTTCTCTCTGTACAACCGAACTTTTCTGGAACGCTTTTAGTATGTTCTCTCTGTACAACCACCCATCCGTATATACCTCCCAATATCATCACTCTTTCGTTTGGCTTACATACGTTCAACACGTTCTCTACATAATTCCATAAGTTCTCACACTCTTCGTCTCTTTCTCCATTCACCGGTGCATAGCATGCAATAACAAAAATTCTTCGAAACTCCACTTTCATTCTAACCCACATTACTCGGGGAGATACCAATTCGTACTGTTCAACACATCTTTCACCCCAACTCCTTTTGCGCCATGCATGCACTTCAGTCTCAACTCCTGGCCATACTGCTAGGCTGCCGTCCTCCACCTCCACAGTATCCTTTCCTTTGCGCGTTGTTTCTGATACACACAGAATTTACAGCTACCTTTCGTACATTACATTCGCAATTTCAAATTGTTTACCATTCATACCTCTAACATTCAACGTACCGACTCGCCATTCATTCCTTGCACAGTCGTCAGCAACGGGGCCTGTCTATTTAGACCTTGACCGCCCCTTGTATACAGGTCGATCCGAGGAAATTTTATTGTTCTTTTGAGTAATACCATAGCGAGCAGACCGGTTACTAGGCAAATCGTGCCCCGGCCGATGTAGCATTCCCTCCTAACAGTATCATCCTACTACCGGATAGTTATTTGTCTACTGCCCCGACACGTAAGGAACACTCCTACATTTCGGTTGTTTTAAAAACTACCGAAAAGGTAAATTGGTATCGAAAGAACTTTACGCAGATTTCGACGGTGTACTTTTTGTAATTTAAACTAAATCTAAACTTGTATATATATATATATATATATATATATATATATATATATATATATATACATGCAAAATTTTGCTTGAAGTACCTAGGTTGTGATTAAATCAGATGCAATAATAATTGCTATAATTACTATAGAAATAACAACAAGAAAACTACAATACAAAAATATTAACATTTAATAAAAAAAGAGGGCATCTTTCGACAATAACTGTTCAAAGTGATTACCATTCACTTCAATACATTTGAGAACCCGTCTGCTGAACGACCGTCTTATCCTAAATAATAACTGATCGTTTCGAAACTGTGAATACCAGTCTAGCTGGCAAATCAGCTGGCAGTAAATTTTGTACAGGCGTGAAATGAAATGGATACAGTCCCTCTTCAGTAAGAATTTTGTGAACAGTGGACTTACCTAAGCCAGTTCTCGCAGCAAGGTGTCTTGTGCTTAGTTCACTGTTTTCAGCTACACGAATCAGAATTTCGTCTTTCTGGTCAGGAGTTATAATCTTAGGGCGTCCTGTAGAATCTCGTTTGGGACGAAACGAGCCTTTTTCTCCCAGTCGATCATAGAGATTCTTGAAAATTTTAAAATCTAGCTGTTTCCGTCGTGGATACATTTCCAAATACCTTCGATGCGTCCTACGTCCATTAAATAATATCTGCGCGTATACACAAATCATATCACGCATTTCTTCATTTGAAAACTCATTATGTCTGGGCGTACAAAATATCAACAAACACCCATAAAGTTTGACATTTACAATTATAGCATTTATTATTGCATCTGATTTAATCACAGCTTACTTCAAGCAACATTTTTATGTGGAATTTGAAAAGGTGAACTGAATAATCTATACGCAAATATCTTGAAAACGGTCACTCGGAGAGACATTTACAAGGTATAACTTTTTTTTGTAAAAAAGATGGAAAATTCATAATCTTTAATATTTAGGCTAATACAGGGAGATACAAAAAAATTAGGTCATTTTTAATAGATGTAATGTACTGTAAGTAGCGGCCTCTACAAGTGGCGTCCAAAATAAGAACGGATTTGAATTTCTCACCCCCGAAAACCCCCACATATCTAATTTTGTGCCGTTGTGCCGTTATGTCGCCCTGTTGATGAATTATTAAGAAAAAACGAATTGCAAATTAACACTTTAACACCCTGTATCTCGGTTATGATCAACTTTTGGACTAAGGTAAGTTTGGATAAATCGCAATATTTTTACCCAAGGAATATCCAGTTTTGTTGTGTATCATTAATTAGCGGACACATTGTATATATATATATATATATATATATATATATATATATATATATTTAAATAAGACAATTTTCTTTAAAACTTGTGTAATTAAACGTAAAAATTAATTCAACGTTTCAGGAACGTCCTTTGTTCCTTTGTCAAGAATTCTTGACAAAGGAACAAAGACGTTAAACGAATTAATACGTTTAATTACAATTTAAAAAAATTCTTATTAAACATGAATACTTGAAATCTAAATAGAAACATATATATATATATATATATATATATATATATATATATATATATATATATATATATATTATATATATATATATATATATATATATATATATATATATATATATATATATATCACCGATATATTTTCAGCTCGCTGAATTTGCCTATTTAAAGTTTTTAGCCAATATATAAAACTTGGAAAGTTGAAACTAATTAATTCAAATGTGATTTGTTTCTCACAGCACTTAACCTAAGCCATAATGTTCGATAGTTAAGCTGAGCTTAAAATTTAAGGCCTTTACTATTATAGGACGTGAGGCTGTGTCATAGAGGTAGTCATAACTTAATATTCACAAGTAGTAATACCTACTGTACACGCTCACATTTCAAGGTATTTTGACATCTATGATTTCAACCAGTATATCAATGAGCATAGTTAAAGGAAAAAGTATGGTCCTTTGCAAATTATGAAAACGTAAAGGTATAGCGTAATTGATCTCTCCCATACCCTCGAATCTACAGTTAAGACAATTGTGTACAACTTGAATCATACTATTTATTTTTTTTAACACATACCAATATTAGCGTTGCTTGTTCATTGTTGCGATTTCTAATACGAAATTAAATAACCGTGACGTTCTGTTATCTACCGTGTACATAATGTAAAGAACCTAAGTTTGTTGATGATGAAGTGGTTAATAAAAAGTAAACTATGAATATTGTAATTACTGTTTTCGATTGTTTGATAATTTAGGTTTTAAAGTTATCAGATCTTTTCGTTTTAATTAATAATTATATCATTAATTTTGTACTTCCCCTGAAGTTCAGAATCAACGAACCTTTATAGGTTATACATAATTCATAAACTATGATTACACGTACAAAGCTTATAAGAATGCATTTTTCTTAATTGGAGCAAAGAAAAATGTTTAAAATATATTACACTGAAAATGATAGCTATTGTTTTCATGGTGTGTATACATTTATATGGTATGTTCAATCTTTGTTAAATTATATGTATCATAATATATAAAAATAAGAAAATTATATTTCTCAAAATGAAAGCATAATAAAATTAGGTTATTAACAAAATTGTTAAAATAAACCCACCAGTACGACTTCTTTCTTAGTGTACAGAGACGAGAACACCATGACAGATCACCGCCCGATCAGTTTCGTCATTATTGTAACTCATCAAGTTCGGGTAGATCTGTCATGGAATATTTCGACTCAGAACGTGTAGAAGATGGCCACAAAAGAAGGCAATATGTCCGATATCCCCTCAGAGTCGAGATATTCCATGACAGATCTACCCGCTCCTGATGAGTCACAATAATAACGAAACCGGTCGGGCGGTGGTCTGTCATGGCTCTGTACTAGGAAAGCTAAGTCATACTGGTGGGCTTATTTTAACAAGGACCCCGCACCATTTAAATCGCAAATGGCTTTCTGTGGATTTGACCAAATTTTTTTATATGTTGTAGAGCGTAAGGTTCTAATCAAAGACTAGTACAGGTAGAAAGTTGAAAAATGGACAGCTTTTGCGCTGCAGCTCGCTAGTTGTGATTATGAAAGTGCTATTTTTATATGCGATGTGCAAGAGTTTAACGAAATTATTTATTAACGCCAAACAACATAAGTAATTACAACAATATGGGCCATAGGGCACTTTTTCAAACCTAATAAGTATCCACTTCCATCGTATTGTTATTATGTGCAATGCTTGGATCATGTTGTTGAGCTCTATTAGCTGCGTCCAATATTTTATCAACAAAGTTGATTTTGGATAGTGAACATCATTTTCATAACGCGCATGCGCACATGTTCTAAGAGTTCTTGCGCCTGATTTGCACGTACAGTAGTAACCAAGAATTAGATCCTCCACATTCTCATCGGCTTCTTGATTTTGGGTGGGGTTGTAAGTAATCCACAATTCATATTTTGTCGTATTCCGAAAGCGCGAAAAATGTCTAATTCTTATAAAACAGGTTCATTATTAAGAGAATCTATATCGAATCCTTCTTCATATCGTTGCAACTTATCTTGAATGTAAGATGAAGCCAAGTTAACCCTACAATGAGCTCTCCAACATAATCCAAATTGAGATGAGGGAAATCACCTAAATTATGCTCATTTATTTGAACCCAACAAACGTTCCGTCTACGAAGATTTTCTACTTCCACTCGGGTTTGTATAATATTAACCTGGCTTACTTTTTCTAGTAATTGCTGAGCCAGCTCTTCGTTAGCGCCTAACATAAGAACGCGAGGGTGAAACTTGTTTATTATCGCTCCAACAATACGATACAAATCGCCAAGGTTTGCGATGTGTGGTATTGTAATTGTTTGACCAAGAAACTAAAATATCGATTTGAGGTGACCATTTCTGGCTTCAACTATCCACCTTGTTTTAGTTATTATGCGGCACTCATTTGCATCTTCAGTCGGCAATTGGTTTTGGCCCCATTCAAGAAAAGCTGGCATCTTGTTTGAAATACCCACATCGTCAAGCAGAGGTAGGAATCTCGATATCCACGATCCAGCACAAAAATATCACCTTGGTGAAACCATGCTCTTATTCCATCGCCATCTTTATTAAACTGATTAATCAGCATTTTGGTTCATTATTTTCCGAAAAATAGGGACCTTGAATTTCTAGTATATATCCGTCTGGAGCTACAGTGAGAACGGGTGGCGACTCTTATGCACGTTGCAAGATTGTCTTGAGACACGAAAGTTATTACTTTTTCATATATAGGAGTAGGTCCCGTCAATGTATGCAATTGCTATCGGTGTTTGGGTTGCGAATTATACAATTGATTGGAAAATTCTGTTACATGTGGCAATGTAATCCTCCCTTGTAATGGCTTCAAATCGAATATAGCTAGGTACGAAACTTTGCATTAGCGATCCTCTAACTGTATGGCCATACTTACAGCCTGGCTACTTGGGTAGTGAAAAATAATTCTCAAAACTTGTCCGACAAACCTTGCTGAATCTTACATAAAAACGTCAAGAGGTCCTTTTTGGTCACATACCTTTGTCCACCTTGCCGAGGTCTTCAATCACAAAATGTATACAACTCCAGAAATTGTTCTTTCGTAACGGGGGCTACGGATTTGGAATTTTCTTCGCTAAAACTATCTTCATCCTCGTATATCACTTTTTCTTACTACCGAGTCGAATTTATTGAAAAAATGCCTGTAATTTCTGACCTTTAATGACATATGGCCTATTAACAGACCGCAACTCTGGAAGTAAATGCTCCAAAATAAAATTCTTGCCATCCAAGTGCTGCCCGTAACGTCGTACATTTTCTGGTATGTAAATATTTGAAAGAATAAAAATATTTACTCTACACGATACGGACATCCTCCGCACATTATTATTACCATTACAAATCAAACAAGTATGGGTTGATATTTGTTTCAAAACATTTAGTCTTAAACAAGCTGGGTTATTTTCAACAAGAGCTATTTCGTTAAGGATCAGCTGAAAATAATTAGCGCAAGCTCTGGTCAAATCTGTGACTTCTGGCGGTAGCCTTCCGTTCTCATTTCTTTTGAAAATGGCTATTTCCCTTTTAACGATATTATTATCGCCATCAATTGTATTCATTAGCCCTGGCGTGCTAAGTGTATTATAGACATAACAGGGTAAACGATTTCTAAATGCCATTTATACGACTTTTAAAAAATCACAATTTTAACGGAAAAACTGCTCAAACGAATTCCGATTTGATTTTAGAACTTTTTAAGTACATATGTTAAGGCACGTGTTGCTATGCTTGTTACGATTTTTTGCGAAAATCGCGGTAAATTGATAGACGTCAAAATCACAACTTTGGCGAGCTGTAGCGTAAAAACTGTCCATTTTTCGACTTTCTGCCTATGGTAGTCTTTGATTAGAACCTTACAATCTACAACATATCAAAAATTTAGCCAAATCCACAGAAAGCCATTTGCCATTTAAATGGTGCGCGGTCCTTTTTATATATTATTATATATCAGTTTGAGATCCCATTCAAGGGATAGATAGCGTGACTCTTAACTCTCACATGTCGTCTTATTTTGTGGCCATCTTATATACGTTCAGAGTTTAGATATTCCATGAACAGGACGCAACACCCGGACGACAGGAGGGAGGTGAACCGGATGCACCAGAATGTGAAGACAGCAGTCAAGGAGCACCGAAACTCGACATGGAAGGCCAAAGTGGAGTCCTCGACACCCAAGACGGATCATACTGGAAGATGGTGGATGCCCTAAGGAAGGAATACGTACTCGTCCCTCCACTACACGGAAGGAACGGACTCGTCTACGCAGAAGCCGAAACAGCAGACGTGTTCGCCAAGACCATCGAACTCCAATGCAGCCCGGTACAAGAAAACACCGACCAGGACCACATCGCCGCAGTTCACCGCACCATCAGGGCCAGCCTAGCAGAGGACATCGAGGACAATATACGGCATCATCAAGAAGATGTATCCGCTTATGGGGCGGAACAGCGTCCTAACGACCGACAACAAGATGCTGATCTACAAGTCGATCATCCACCCGATGCTGACCTACGCCTGCGAAGCATGGGCATACGCCGCTCCCTCGACCATCAAGCGCCTTCAAACCATCCAGAACATGTGTCTCCGGATCATCACCGACGCTCCCTGGTACGTCAGGCACGACCGACTCCACAAGGACAACAAGATGGCCACCTCAATGGGCTTCATAAAAACCGCCGCAGGCAACCAGGAGATGGTACCAGCGGCCCATCCAAATCCAGTCATGGCGGGATTATGGAACTACGGCGCCAACGACATGACGAGGCACCAGAGGACGAAGATCGTGCTGTCTTGAGTGAAATGAAATATTATACCATGCAGTTATATGCCTTATTATTGTTGCCATGAATAAAGCAAGGTCCGATGAAGGTATACCGTAGTGCTACCGATTAAAATGAAAAATGAATATTCCATAACAGATCTACCCGCTCCTGATGAGTCACAATAATGACAAAACCGGTCGGGCGGTGGTATTTTATGGCGTTCTCGTCTCTGTACGCTAAAAAAGCTAAATCATACTGGTTTGCTTATTTTAAGAATTTTGTTAATAACTAAATCTTATATGTATCATCTTTTAAATTAAAATTACAGAAAGGTAAATAGGTATCGATTGAACTTTTTAGGCAGATTTCAACGGTGTAATCTGTTTTAAAATAGAATTTATACTTTTTGGGATAGCCAACCAGGAGATGGTACCAGCGGCCCATCCAAATCCAGTCATGGCGGGATTATGGAACTACGGCGCCAACGACATGACGAGGCACCAGAGGACGAAGATCGTGCTGTCTTGAGTGAAATGAAATATTATACCATGCAGTTATATGCCTTACTATTGTTGCCATGAATAAAGCAAGGTCCGATGAAGGTATACAGTAGTCCTACCGATTAAAATGAAAAATGAATATTCCATAACAGATCTACCCGCTCCTGATAAGTCACAATAATGACGAAACCGGTCGGGCGGTGGTATTTTATGGCGTTCTCGTCTCTGTACGCTAAATAAGCTAAATCATACTGGTTTGCTTATTTTAAGAATTTTGTTAATAACTAAATTTTATATGTATCATCTTTTAAATTAAAATTACAGGAAGGTAAATTGGTATCGATTGAACTTTTTAGGCAGATTTCGATGGTGTAATCTGTTTTAAAATAGAATTTATACTTTTTGGGATATCAGCCAAACTTATATTTAAATGGACATCCTGTATATTTTCAGATCATTGAATTCTCCTGTTTTAAAGCTTGTCGCGCCAATAAGTAAAACTTGAAAATCTATCTTTTTAAAATTCGTTTTTTTTTTAAATATTGTGATCTTTATCGATTTGGCTTTAAATTCAAGGACGCTGTTTTATTTCAAAAACGAAGTAGGCTATGCCCATTATGAAAACAGTGTCTATCATTTGACCACAGCATTCACTTTATTTCCAGTATTATTATAGGGTGTCAGACTGTGTCGTGGACTCACGGTGGCAGGCATCAGTTAATATTACAAGTAGCAATACCTCCTGTATACTTGGTACTTTTTCAGAAGAAGAACTAAGCAGGATGTCAACATGTTCTAAAAAAATTAATTTCAGATGCTCTCAACGGTAAACGTTTTTAAATAAAGGCAAACTAATTCGTAATTTTTATATTTGAATTAAGAATGAGGCCATTATAGAATACCATATCATTTGTAGATAGCAATTATTAAAAGGTATATAAAGTATAAAGCATTGGCCCTACAACGTTGAGTCTTTACGGAATTTGTAAATTCAAAGGAACATATATTGGTATAATTACTTTGAACATAGCAAACTATTTCAATCTTCCCAATCCATATAAATGTTTTCTGAATGGTGATACTACAGTATTGACAAACTAGTAACTTATCAACGACACGGTGGATAACGATCCACTGTATCACGCAATCACTAATGGGATCTATAAAAAAAACTACAATTAAGTAGTTCAAACTTTAGCAAAACCAAAGCCATAACGGGTAGTTTCTTCAACTTATCTTGTAGTAATCATCCAATCACTTATACTCTGTTCCATCCTATTTTGCATTAGAACATGCCGTGATTTTTTTCTATAGTTGTATTCCTATTTGTCAGAATCACAGAAAGTCAATATGACGCCGTCCTATCAAAAGTAATCATGCTGTGTTGCCTACTTAAGTAACGCATATAATGATCAAGCCTCACATTGAATTTGTTAGGAAATTGGAACTAATATCCATCATTAGGTACACGTTTCTGGCATCAAAAGTAATCTGTCCAAAATTAAAAGTGATGGTACTATTTTAACGCGGGTTTTCGTTTAAGGTTTTTGGAAAACTGCGATTATTTACTCAATTCGGTGAACGAGCATCGGGATTATCAAAAAACTGTGAATAGGGACCGGTTTCATGATTGGGTTATTAAACTGCGGTGTCCAAACTACTCGAAAATTGTGTAGTGGTTATGGATAACGCACTGTATCATTTAATATGAGCCACCCTCATTTTCTAGCAATAAAAATCAGCTGCAGGGGTGGTTGGTTACATACGGGGTAAAAATTACAAGAAAGCAACCAGAGAGAAAAATTATGTAGTTGATAATATTTTGATTAAGCACGGGTATAAAGTTTTACGATTGCCTTCTTACGATTGTCGATATAACCCTAATGAAATGGCATGGAGTTTTTGTAAAAATTATTACAATGAGGAAATAAGTTCTGAACCTCCATCGAAAGATAGGGTTCAGAAATTATGGCTTAAGGATTTATCAAAATGTTCTCCTACAATGTAGTAAAATTTTTGTTTGCATACAGAAAACATTGTTTCAAGTGATTGGGAGAAACATGATACATTTTTCGATTAAAAATATCCCACCTGTTGTGAAAATCCGGTTTATGGTTATTTACTTTCATGTGTACGTAACAGTCAAGAAAAGAAAGATGCAACAAGTTTTATCACATTGGATTACTTATGAAAAAGTGCTGTGGTTTTCCTGGATAGTGTAACGGGTGACAGAAAATTCAAAATTTTGCGCTAAGTTATATGATTTTATATAGTTATGTTATTTTCTAGGTAAAGAAATGGTTATTGGTTATTTTTATGTAAATGTATTTAATATTAAGATGAAAAACTTGAATTTATTTCGAAGAGTATTTACATTTTAATCGTAAAGCTTTTAAATAAGCGCGGTAATTTGCGAAAGCATATTTAAGTAAACGGTCAGGGTCGGTTGAAAATATCCAAACAGGATGATTAGTTGCCGAATTACGAATCACAAAGTAATAGTTGAGTTACCCTAAATTTAGAAATAAAGTAAGATGGCATTTAGTGTAAAATAGAGAAGCAGTAATAATACCTTCTTTATTAAATTAATAATCGGCTAAAGTGAACAAAGTGCGTATAACGTTCAAATAAGTGACAAAAAGAAAGGCGGCGCTATACAGAAATAAACTGCGTGCATTGTGCAGATTGAAGGTCTTAGATCATTACATTTAAATAATGAACGAACGATATAAAAGACAGTGATCTAGATCGAATTGGTAAATCAATATATCAAGAACAATAACGTGAAAGTATTCACGATTGTGTGGTGCGATTTAGCATTGCAGTTTGTTGTTGCAGGCCATTCGTCGTAAATTGAACAATTCCAGTAATCACTTAAAAACTAAATATATACAGAAATTATTAGTAAATCATAAAATTGTTGAAAGAAAAATTTGAGTCATCTTAACCCACAACAAGGGTATAAAAAACACATCGTGGGAGAAAAAAGAAAGCGGTTCCAATGTGGCGGCATAGTGACATAATTGGCCGCTATAATTACGTCATCGGCTTTCACGAAGTGACAAACAAGTAAGATTTTTTAACTGTGCAATAAAAACGATATGTTTTATTTCTCTTAAATGTGTTTAAATATCAATAATGAACGAAAATATGTTTTGTTCGTTACTGATAGGGAATTATTTCTGAACTAATAAGAATACTAACATAATAATAGGATTGATTTTTGTATATTATTGTAGGCCAAGCACTCATGCGTTACCGAATTTTGGTTTAATTAAATAAGTATAACGTTGAATTTATTTTTATTGTTGACTATTACGAATACAAAAAGCTTTAATACTGAAGAAAGTAAATTCAAAACAATTAAGAAAATCAAATTGAATATAATGGTCACTGATAACAGTACTCATTCCTTTATACTAACTGAGCTAGCTGGCGCACCTAAATAAGAAAAGAATTTGCAAACGTAAATATTAAAGTTTATTTACTCAAACTGAAACTAAATATCAAGCGAAGATAACTAACCATTGAATGATATCTTTATAAATTAAACCCATTCAAATTAAATTAAAAGGTAACCATTTAAAACTCTCAAGAAAACAATATAAAACTTTATTCACTGATTTTGAAATTATAAAAAATTCTAAAAGAACCCTAATATTATTCTTCGTAGCGGTGAGTAAACAAACACGAGTAATAACCATAGGTATTACGCCCGTTGCAATAGGTTAAATTAATGGATACATATTGATATTCTGCTACCTATCGACTTTGCGCCCGAAGAACTAAGTTTGCATATAAACATACCTCTACATCATGTTTAATAGCCAAGAAAAGAAAGAGAAAATGCTGTAGGTAAATTTTATCACGAAAGCAAGTCTTCATATTGAATTACTTATGAAAATGTACTTTGGATTTCCTACATATTTCTCCCCTGTTTTTTATTTTAGGAGAGTGAAAAAAGGAGAATGTATTTTAAATTCAGTAAACTTTCCGAATTTAACCCTGTTTCTGATGTTTTCTTATTTATTAGATTAAAAACACCCAACTGTTGGAATAGAAGCCATTTTCTTGTAAATTGTATAAACGCGTGGCCCATTTTCTATATTTTCCGTATTATGGGACATGAACAAGAGTGATGTCGTAGTTAGTTGGCTCGTTTTGCCGATTGATCCGATATATTATTTAATATTTTCTGTATGAGAACTCATAATTGGACACTTTAGAATAACGGATAATTCCAGATTCTGATATTGACCATGTACCTGTGTTAATCTACGTGTATTAGTGCCGCTGTTCCGTTTTCTGTTAGATTTGTGATTCTATGTATCAATTTTGTAGATTGAGAGTTGATGTTACCAAACAAGGTGTTTTATATAAATTGATGCTAAACAATTGGATGTAGCGCAATTTTTGTATAGTTGTTGCCTAATCATGTAATAACACGGCTAGTCATATATTATTTTCCATTGTGGAAGTCCCCTTATTAATTGAACTCGGTATTAGTGGGTTGGTGTGTGTGTAACGTTAAATGTAAAAGAATTGAAACACTATAGATTTGTGGGAACATGAAATTAAGGTATGGTATCTTGCATTTGTATTATATTTTGTTCGTATTATTATGGTAAGTATTGGTTATGTTTTATTTATTTTATTACGCTCTGTGTTTTTGTGTATTGGAGTTCTGATTTTTGTACCATAACACCTATGCCTGCATTAACTGATATTGTTGATTTAATGATTTATTTATGCTTGGCTAACATTGATGATTTGTGTTACCGAGCTAGTTGGATCTCTGGTAACACAATCTGCTTATCATTCGGTAGGTAATGGGTTCGATCCCCATTACCGTCTACATTGTATGAATTTTTTTCAAGGGCTTTGCCTCATAGACATATATCGACATGATCACTGCTTACATGCACATCATGTACGACTATTTGATTAATCAATATTGGTCGTAACTGTTTAACTTCACTATTATATTTTAAAGTCTCTTGCTCCCGATTTTCTTAGCCGTTTCCTTAAGTATAGAACATTTAAAAGGAATTTTCCTTTCTGCATGAGTTGCATTTTAGATAAGTGAAATATTTAATATACCGGGTGTCAATTTGAAAACTTGCAAGAACCTCATATCTTCGAAACTATAACAGATAAGTAAAATTTCGCGAAAGTGTTTTTAGAACATGGGGGAGGAACCACTATGACCCGCAGGGCAATCTACTGCAACCAACCCCTTAAGTTCCTACCATCAGACCCCTATTTTTTAAATTAGACTATCCCATGTGTGGCATATCATTGGAAAGCCCTTCAAGATACTATTTGTCAGTCCTAAACAAAATGTTAATTAATCGAGAGAAAAGCAAAGAAAAGTTTCAGTAACTTTAATTGTATGTTTTCGTATTTATCGCTACTAATATCAAATCTAATCACTATTTCAAAAAGATCTGTAAGTCAAAAAACACAAAATATTATTTATTTATCAGGTGATTTCTGATTAATGAAGCTTTCAGATAACTTGTGTTTGGACAATTGCTTGTAGAATTCTCAATAATCATTTTTGTTGTTGCAAATGCTTGATATCAAGTAGGCGTCTTTTTGTTAAAATTTTTAATTATGATTCTGTAATACTTTATACTTTAAACCTCTTATTAATTTTTCAAAGATGGTGTTTGCACAACCGCCGAACGTGTTAAAATTATTTTTATTTACGGTTATAAAAACCGTTGTGCTCGACAAACTGCTGCAGAATTTAAAGTAATACATCCTGAAAAAAACGTAAGTCATCAGTATGTTTTAGACCTAGCTTTAAAATTTGAACAAACCCGATGGGTTATCAATAAAAAAAGAAATCAACCTCGACTCCTACATAAAGCTGATCAAATTGAAGTTTTTGGTCAAACTGCAATGGATCCCACTTCCTCACTTCGTCGGATATCTAAATTAACTAGGTTTACCATGAATCTGTTCGTAAAGTGTGAAAAATGCACAAATTTAATTCCTATAAGATCCAAATTACACAAGAACTTAGCAATGATGATGCAGATAGACGAATTGAGTTTTGCGAAATTATGACCAATAAAATTATAGATGAGCCTGAATTAGTGAAAAATATTTGTTTTAGCGACGAATGTACCTTTTACTTTAACGATCATGTCAACAAACAAAACTGTCGTTATTGGAGTGATGACTGTCCTCATCTTATTAGGGAAGACTCTCAGATACTCAGTACCCTGAAAAAATTAATGTCTGGACAGATATTTTTGGAGATTGCATTATTGGGCCGTTGCAGCTTCTTATAGTTCATAAATTGGAAAATCAAAGAGATAAAGATCATGAACTAGTTTTGAATGACAATTTGTTACATTTTCAACAAGACGGAGCCTCTGCATATTATATACTGTGTGTTAGAAATTGGTTAGAGCATAGTTATCCTGATCAGTGGATTGGTAGAAGAGGACCAGTGGAATGGCCACACCATATTTCACTCCATTAAATTTCTTCTTATGGTGTCACTTAAAATCTGTGGTGTATAAAACTCAGCCCCAGTATATTTCAGATCTGCGGCAACGAATAATTGAAGAGTGCCGAGCTATAACGCGACAAACCTTTGAAAATGTACGACATGAATTTAAGAATAGACTTTATTATTGCCTTGAGAATAATGGAAGTCATTATGAGCATCTAATCTAGTCGATTAATTAACATTTTGTTTCGTACTGGTGAATAGCCTTTTTAAAAGCTTTCCAATAATGTATTACACATGAGTACTGCATTTTAAAAAAATAGGGATGGTGTGGCTGGAGCCTAAGGAGTGAGTTGCAGAAGATTTCTATATGAGTCATATTGATTCCCCTCAATGTTCTAGAAACGTTTTCGAGAAATTTTACTTACCTGTTACAGTTTCGAAGATACGATGTCTGGCAAGTTTTCAAATTGACACCCTGTAGACAAAGTATATAGCGCTAGGCGGTGATCTCATTTTTTATTAGTTGATTGGAAACTTGAAAAGTGGTAGCACCTTAGCTTAATGTACAGTAATATACTAGTTATTGTTCTTTCTCCGTGTATAATTGAGGTGATGACCAATGCTCAGTAAAAATAAAAATCGTCTTGGTTGTTTACTATCTTACCTTCTGTATGAATGTGAATATGATAACTGTATTTGGTTCTGTTCCAATTAACAAATGAGTACCAATATGAAGTTTAAATTTTTACGATTGTCAGTCATAATTAAAACTGATAAGGGCAGAGTTATGGAAACTGTTTGACTGCCTGAAAAATGTTCGTTCCATTGTTCCTGTGCGGATTGTTAGTGCTTCGTTAATGGGCTTAGTGTTTTGTAGCTTGCATTAATACCATTGATCGTTTTCAACAAAACGACATCATGTTGTGAAGTACTAGATTCCTAGACGCTAAAGGTAAAACCAGTGCACATCGTTACTATTTCGTATTAAACTTTTTAGTAATTTATGCATTTCATCAAAACGACGGGCCGTTTACGAGAAAAGGGCATCTCCTTTTGCAGCGCTGGTTTCTTGTCCTTATTGGAAGTAACGACGGGGTTTATGTACATTGTTAGTGCCCTTTATAGATTGCGTCAGCACAGTCAAATGTACCTAAGGAAACGTTTGGAAGCACTAACGTGCCATCGTGGTACTTTTAAGTCATAAAGCACCAAATGCATTAAGTACAAACGGTCCACAATGGTCAGGTGACAGCATCGCGCACCCCAAATATTTTGCAATCAAAATGGAACTCGAGCAAAAACGTAAACACATATTTTTTAGAAACACCCAATTCATCACTACGCATTTCACCAAGAGACATTTTCTCAATTGGCCCAAAACACCGAAAGTCCAACCCACCAATAATTATCTTTCTGAGTTGTCACTTAATGAACAAGCATTTCTAGAAATGTCAAGTGCGAACTGTGGTCAAGCCATAAAGCATATGTTAGTATTATACTGATTGTTCAAAAAAGTTGTATATACAATGTTATACGTCCAAACCGCACTAGGCGTCGTGCAGGCCTACCGAAGTAAGCGGTTTGCCAAGCAAGCTACAGTGGAAATGGGCGGGGTCGATGTAAGGAGTAAAATGTTTGAAAGGTATTTTCAAGCAATAGTCTTAGGCGGGGTATTAAATTAATCCTACCTAACTGCGAAAGATAGATTGTAGCCCACTCAGTACAATAATACACACATCCATTTCAATCATCCTTGAAAAGAAAGTTATCCAAAAGCTTAAGAAAGTTTTTAAATACATGAGTCGTCGTAAACTTATTGATCACACCCTGTACATATGAAAATTCACAATTAAACGTTAATTTGAATATTTTCTATGTTGCCCTCGTATACAAATAAATTTATATTTCTAACTGTTCTAAAATTCTGAACTAAATAAATATTACCCAATTTAGAAAAATCAAAATAAAGTCGATTTGGTAATTTTTCAATCCCGACAACATTCGTTAGTTTCTGAAAAATTTAACATATAAAGATCAGTGCTTTCATCATAAATAATATCTATATATTTTCTGAATATCTTTAATATCGTATTTAAACATTCGTCAATAGGTTTGAATTGTAATACCTCAAATCTGTAATTTCTACTTAATAAAAATATTCTGTTGGTAGTGTTATGTATTTTACTGACTAAAATAGTTCAAAATAATAAAATTTTTATCGATCTGGCTCATTAAGCTCATAATATTCAAAGATTAATTCAATTATTAATAAGTGTAACCCATTAGGTAAATTGACACAAGTTAATGCTAAAAGTTTTATCTCAGCTGACGCAAAAGAACAAAATTAAATTAATTAATGGGTATATATTGACCAATTTGCAAAGATAAATATGTATACAAACATTGCTTCGGAAATCACCACAAAAACCAATTCTTACAGATTAAAAATTCCCAAACCTCATATTCTAAACACCTTAAAGCAGATTGCAACGGGCGTAATACATATGGACCTATTCCTTTTGTTTCTTTACACTCGCTACAAAGAATAAATTATAGGTTCTTTTACAATTCTTAATAATATCAAATTCCTTTAATAAATATTTATATTGTTTGAGTGAGAACTTAAAATGGTTATTTAACTTAATTAGGGTGGTTTCAATTTTTAAAGATATTCATTAATTAAAAGTTTACTTTACTTGCTATTAGGTTTCAGTTTGAGTAAATGAACTCGATGTTTGCTTCACCCAAATTCCTTTCTTATTTGTTTACGCCGGCTAACTTGTTTATTAAGAAAAATGATTATTATTTTCAATTACCAAATTTTATTCAATTTGATTTGCTTATGATATATGTAATTTGTAACTTTATTGAAATTACTTCTTTCATTACTAAAGCTTTTGGTACTCGTAATGGATGATAATGAAAATAAATCAAAGCGTTAACTTATTCAATTCACTTGAAACTCAAGGAAAAGCACAAATGCTTTGCTTACGTTAACACAGAAAAAACAATCCTATTTAGTATTCTTATCATCTAACGTGCACAAATGATTTCTGTATCAACATAGAATGAAATGTGTTTCGTTCAGCGTTGATATTTAAACACAAATTTAAAGGAAAATAAAACACGTACAAATTTCTTTATTATACAGTTTGCAATTATTATGCCCCCGCTCTGGAGCCGTATTCGTTGCTCCCCCAATATCTTCTGTGGAAGCTTGTCGCTGACTTGCACAATTCCACATTTTCTTTCCAACAATCTATTGATTCTGAGAATATTTGTTGGATATTTATAGCTTTTAATGATCACTTTAATTGTTCAAGTTTCACTACGAATAGCATGCAAACACAAACGACATTATTGAATCGTACAAACTAATCGTTAATATGTTCGAGTTGTTCATCTTTATTTACTGATTTACCAATTTAGGCCGATTATCGTATTTTATATCGTTCGTTCACTATTTAAATGTAGTCATGTAGGACCTCCAATATTCACAAAGCACGTAATTTATTTCTTTATAGTGTTACTTTTCTTCCTTATTACAGTATTAACTAAATTTATCCTTTATTTTCTCAATTTATAGGACAGCGTGACTATTACTTTGTCACTGGTGCCGCGGCAACAACCACTCTTTGGTTAATTTCAACCAACTCTAACTCCTTACTGAACTGCAAGTCATGGTATCAACTCATCTCCCTCCTTTAACTACACACACACACACACACACACATATATATATATATATATATATATATATATATATATATATATATATATATATTCATTTCTCATTCTGTAAAATACCATATAACTATAAAATACCCGTTACAAGATAAAGTTTGGTTATCCTTTTTACTCATAGCAAGAAACTATTAACCCACAAGCAAGACTTACCTTAAAAGGTAATCACACTTTTCATCCTTAGAACAAAATCTAAAACTAGTTATTACAAATTACAGTAGGTAATCCCTTTATCCGAGATGTGCATATGGAGATGCTGTTTCTTGTAATCCTTTGATTATGCGCCCACACTTGTCACAAAAGAAAACACAAACAGCCGTAATCACTAATTCATTTGGCTATAACACTCGCGCGCAATACGCATGAACTCCTCAGCGATCTGATTTATTGTTTGCCTTTCAAATAATCGTCTGCCACAACAAAGAATGTTTACTTCCACTTGTATAATAGAATTCTTATTTGCTTGTATACATGCGACAATCAACGACAATAACGACCACTACTAACTAGCTTAAACCACATGCTATGAATATTGTTACTTAAAGGGTTAACTACACTTTATTTATTATTGACTCGCTTAATTACAAAACAATTTTAACGGAACATTTGCTGTTTTATTGTTAAGTCTGCTTTAGCACTTTTCAAATTTCTTGAAAGGAAACACTTTTATTTCCCTTCAATTCACACTTTAACCTTTTATGATATGGGATTTCTCCCCAATAAGGGTTATTGCAGTCGCTTTTATACGTACTGCAGAACTAAATTTTTACAAACAAAACCAGCACTGACCATTCTAAGGTCTCTCTGTTCAACATTCTCGCGCCACTATCAAACTTCACCTATCACAATCAAGTATTCCTTGCGTCGCTTTGCCGAGTGCAAAGCTCGGGCGAAACCAACCCAAAGCAAAGTAAGCAAAACGTAGCCATATTGAATTTTCTTTCAAACATACTCAGAACTCATTGGAAAAGCCATTATTAGTACTTATATTCGCCTGTGTATTATTCAGACCCTGACAACATGTCATGAAAATATTACATGTGGGCGATTCCTCTTTCCGCGCAATTCAACAACCTCCAACACACATTCAATTTCCCATTATTGTGCAATGTTACAATTATACAAAAAAAAATCCATACATATTCCTTACTACAGCATATCAATTGTTACGTACACAAAAGGATTTCGTAGAAAACGGAGAAAGTGTGCTGTAACATGAATTAAGTAATTAACCGGGAACTCAGTCGGTCAGTTGGGCACTTGTATGCGTGGGCTTTTGGCGTAGGAAAGTACACAGAATGGTTAAAAAGGCACCACTTGATTTAATCTTATATCGCCCTTTGATCAAGAAAAAGGCTAGGACACAATAAGAGAGACGGTACAGTTAAAATAATGTTTAATTTCGGACGAAGTCCCAGAAGGTAAAAGGTCAGACCGCAGGAATAAAAAAAACACTAATGATCGTTTAATACAATTAAATTTAATGATAATAAAAAAAATATCCCAAAATAAATAAGCACTCCAGTGAAAGCAGTGAAAGCAGTCAGTGAAAGCAATAGGGTACATAAGACAGTTACCAACCTGAGGATGGCAAATGAGACTTTGCCGAAACGTCGTTTTGCAACAAACGTAATATATATATATATATATATATATATATAATATATATATATATATATATATATATATATATATATATATATATATATATATACATATATATACATATATATATATATATATATATATATATATATAGGATGTTCTAAAAGTCCATCAGGAAACTCCGGGAGGAGATTCTACAAGCTAAAATAAGAGGAGTTTGTAAGGAAATTTTTTTAGGATTGTCATTTGTTTGCAAGTTACGGCTTGTCAAAGACCAATTTTTTTATTTTATTTATTAACGATTCTGGTTTTACAGAGAGATAGCGTTAGATAGTGGAATCACACGAATCACAGTAATTAATCTTCCACGATTCCAGCCCATACGTTAAGAGAATATCTTCGTTGATGTTTTGTTTCCTGGTATGCATGTGGATTCTTATCAGACCATCGATGACTATTATGATAGTTTGTAATACCATCTCTTGTAAAGCCGGCTTCGTCAGTAAACAAAATGTTATTAATAAATGCATTATCTTCGCCACATTTTTCCATAATGCAATTACAGAGCTGCAAACGACACACTAAATGATAAAGTGCTTGTACCTTTTGCACATGAAATGGGTAAAGAAGTTTCTCGTGAAGAGTATTCCAACCTAAAGAATGCCGCTCCTGCGCGGCAATTATTCTTGTACTTATCGCCGAATTTGCATCTACTGTCTCCAGAACTTTCTTCTTTTTCCACAGTTCTCGTAGTTCTTGGTCTTCCTGAGTCATAAATATCATTTCTAAAAGAACCTTGCTCCCCCAGACCTCTGTGAATGTGAACAAATGTTTGTGCATGTGGTGTTCTTCTATCAGGATATGCATCTATGTAATTCCGGCGCACTTGTTCTGCATTACCATTTGCTTGTCCATAACAAAAATGCATGTCAGGGTATTCAGTACTTAAGTATTGCTGAGCCATTTTCCAAATTATTATGGTAAAAAATCAAACTTATACGAAGATGAAACAATGTTCGTGGCAAGTCGTATGAAGAGTATTAATAACAGTTATTTGAAGCATGCCAACTCGGTAAATTAACGAATGGAATTATCAACATTTGGTATTTTAATAAAACTTTAATAGCTATTTCTGACTAAACGGTTGCATTTATCGGCTTGAATAAAGAGCACATGATTTTTTCTAATATTGTTTCTCTTTATGACAATATTCATATTTTTGCGATGTTTGGCAAGAGAAAAAAGGTATCAACAAAACAAATTTTGAGTTTTAGGTGAAGTGCCCTCTAACGGCGCATAATGGAACTTTTTTATTACTGCTCCAATAGAACTTGATCTAATTAGTAAGTATGTCAAATGAGAGACTAATCGACCTTGAACTGCAGAAGTTATTTAAAAAGAAAATTTTAAAAAATCGGTCTTTGGCAATATTAAAGAGGGTGATTGTCCAGGTCATTTTATACAATAAAGTTCCTATAAACATAGGTCCGCAAACGCTTCGTTACCGATCTACAGCGTGTTGCAGTTTGATTTAAAAAAACATTAGATTTTTCCAAAACGGCTTGAGATATCATAATGAAATTTTACGCGTGTCAATAGCTGTGGGAGACGCATACGTTGCAATACAACACGATGTTTCAGTCGTAACATTGGCGCGCGTTTTGGCACGTCACAGGCTATTTTTCAAGAAAAAAGTAGGATGCAGCTGATTTATCTAAATATAAAAAAATATTTTTTAAGTCTTTGTTCAATTGTGAAGAAAAAAGCTCTCTTGACTTTTTATCGTACGACGTACCGTTTTTGAGTAAAAAAAACATTTTAGTGCATGTCAAAAAAAAGTTTTAAAAATCAAGGGTTTCATTCAAGGGCAAAAATAAATATTGCACCAAACCAAAACTTTTACCAACCAAAAATTACAAAAAACTGTTCAAAGTGACCTCCTCGAGCTCGGATGCAAGAATCCAATCTTCTCGTCATTGACTGGTGAACTCTCTCAAAAACACCAGGATCTGTTTTAATTGAGTTGCACCCAGCAATGATTCGATTACTTAAGTCTTCTACGTTTTCCAATGGAGTAGCGTACACCAAGGACTTCAAATGACCCCACAGGAAAAAATCAAGGGGGTTTAAGTCCGGGGATCGTGCAGGCCATAAGTGAGGTCCACCCCGGCCAATGCAACGATTTCCGTATGCTTGTGTTAAGAAATCACAAGCTACTTGACTAAAGTGGGCTAGTGCGCCATCGTGCATATACCGCATTGCATCTCTAATTGCTAATGGTACGTCCTCCAGAAATCCAGAGCGCGTGTTTTCCAAAAGTTGCGATACACCTCTCCGCTAAGTCTCCCGGGTAGAAATACAGGTCCAATTAGGCAGTCACCCACAATCCCAATCCAAACGTTCAAAGAAAACTGATGTTGAAAACGATCTTCAACAATTTCATTTGGATTTTCTTCACACCATACATGGTTATTATGGAAATTCCATATTGCATTTCTTGAAAAACTCGCTTCATCGGTGAACAGAATCAACATCAGGAGTTGAGGTGTTTGAACTATTTTGTGCAAAAGCCATTGACAGAATGCAATGCGAGGAGGAAAATCAGCAGGAAGAAGTGCTTGAACCCGTTGTATATGGAATGGATACAACAAATTTTCCTTAAGAATGTGCCAAATAGTCCCATTACTTACATCCAAAGCGTCAGCAATTTTTCGAGTAGAAGTAGCTCGATCTTCTTCAATCATGCCCAGCTCTACCGTTCTTGCTGTCCTTAGCCTTCCTGCTCCTTCATTTCGTCTTAATGTGCCTGTTTCATAAAGACGCCGATGAATACATTCGAAAGTTTTTCTATCAGGAGCAATGCGGCCCGGAAATCTTTCAGTATACAACCGCCTAGCTTCTAATGCATTCCCATCAGCAAGTCCATAAATGTAGTGCATGTCGGTCATCTCGGCATTCGTATAGCGATTCATGATAAGGAACTTCAACAAATTCGGCACATACAAAATTATTAATCACGAGACTCATTCAATATGTCAGTGATATGTCAGTGAATAATACAGGAATGTTTAAAAATATTTTTGTACGCATGATAAATGGACATGCACTAAGATGTTTTTTTTACTCAAAAACGGTACATCGTACTATAAAAAGTCAAGAGAGCTTTTTTCTTCACAATTGAAAAAAGAATTAAAAAATATTTTTTATTTTTAGAGAAATCAGCGGCATCCTACTTTTTTCTTGAAAAATAGCCTGTGACGTGCCAATACGCGCGCCAATGGTACGACTGAAACATCGTGTTGTATTGCAAAGTCTCCCACAGCTATTGACACGCGTAAAATTTCATTATGATATCTCAAGCCGTTTTGGAAAAATCTAATTTTGACTGTTTTTTAAAATTAAACTTCAACACGCTGTAGATCGGTAACGAAGCGTTTGCGGACCTATGTTTACAGGAACTTTATTGTATAAAATGACCTAGGCAATGACTCCCTTTAATATTGTCGCATCTTTTTAAACACCTTATATATATATATATATATATATATATATATATATATATATATATATATATATATATATATATATATATATATAATAATATATTATATAATTAATATATATATATATTCAGGTTCGTAAAAGGAATAAATTCAATATCTCGCTAAAGCACAATTTTTTCAAAAATCGCTCGGACCCGTCGATTTTATATTTTTCAGGGCATATTTTACGAAAAAAATTTTATACAGGGTGTCTCAAAATGATTTGCTAAAAAATTTTTTCAAATTGCAACAATATTTTTATTGCATTTTGGATTGCTTACAATTCTAAACATATTCATTAGCATATGTATACCTAAGTCCTAGCGTTTTGGAGTTATTCGCATTCAAAGTTTAAAAATTGAAAAAGGTCATGAAGAAAACGAAAAATAAAATAATTTTATAACGTTTTATTATATCGAAAACAAAGATTCGTAAACTTAAAATAATTTTATTTCAGCAAATGTTCGTAATGTCCTCCGTTAGTCAACTAACCTTCGAAATGTTCGAAATGTGCAGCAGATTTGTAGATCGATTAGGCTATTGTCAGTTGACTAACGGAGGACATTTCGAACAATTGCTGAAATAAATTATTTAAGTTTACGAATCTTTGTTTCGATAAAAAAACGTTAAAATATTATTTATTCGTTTCTATGACCTTTTATTAAAATTTAATGCAATTCAACGTGACTAATACATCATTAAAAATAAATACAGTACATGACAATTTTGAAAAAAATTCTTTAATCAATAATTCGAATTTGATATTAATTACTTCTTGATCCATATATATATATATATATATATATATATATATATATATATATATATATATATATATATATATATTATTTTAAATTAGCGTATATTTCATTGAGCTAAAGAAAAGAGTGGTGTAGCTTACCTCTTGAATCTGACACAACACTTTTTTTGTTGCTTGTGTTAGAAACCAATATATTCGTACAGAAAACGAAAGCTACCTATAACTAGTAGTTTATTTAAGCTTGGAGAATTAAAAATCCAGTAACAACGCTGTTTGTAACTTTATTAAGCAAATTCCATATAAAATTACAGCGAATATCACTCCACCTATTTTGTTTCAAACAACGAAATTTTTCGTTATAAAAAAGGCGTTCTCTTGTTTGAAGGACCAGAAAGAAAAAGAAACATGTCACTTCTTTTAACAAATCGGAAATTGTTAAAGTTATCATCTGTTCAAATTTATTTAAAAGGCAAATGGCACGTCCAATGTTGCCAAGTTTACTAAAATTAAAATTAAAGTACAGTATGTTGCGTAACAACAAGCATAAAAATTCCAACTTACACTAAAAATTTCTAAATTAAATTTACACGTTACACAATATATCATAATCTCACTCACTCATACGTCTACACACATTTCTTTTATCCGAATTCTTTTGTACACAGCAACAAAGCACCAGTGGGTTTCCGGTAGTATTTTACCAGTACCGTCTTAGTAAAAATTTTCCCAAAACATTATTTTTCAACCAAATTGAATGATTTCAACATGAAAATATTTCCACAACATTCAAATATTTTTTTATCAGACATACAATGTTCCATTAAATTCCAGTGGCGTATCATTTACATCAACGTACATTAGGCATACACAAAAAAAATTTCCGTGCAAAGTCACTTCATTTTCATTCAAAATACGTTCCATACATTATCAAAATCCTGCAATACACGATGCGTCAAAATAACCTTACAACAACCGTATGACAAATGATAGCTAATAGGTTAACTCGGTCTATATCTGGAAACGTGAATTTGTTTTTATTATTTTGTAGTTGGGACAATACTTTTAATAAATACATTTTTTTTTATAATTTAAGTAATTTTTTTAATTACTTTAAAAATATACAGTCTTAATTATAAAATAGTTAATACCATTACACATTAATTTTAAAACCAGTCCTCAATTGAATTGAAATGAATACTGTGTGAAATTAAAAACGGTTGTTTTAAATTTAAACTATTGTTTGATTTTTTATATTTACTCTCCATACGCTTAAATTAACCTTTAACTACCAATTTACACTAGCGCCGTGTGATTTTTAATTCTAGTATATATTGTGTTTATTTTGTGCTTGCTGTTAAATACAATTTCATACACTGAAATATGTTGCTAAGGTAACATTTAAACCACAGTGTTGATAAATAGTTATTTGCACAACCAGAGAAGAAAGTGGTGTTTTTTCAACTCGAGTTGAAAGTTTGACACACAAGTGTGGGTAATTCAGTCGATGTTGAAATGCCACTTTATCATCTTGTATAATAAATTACTTTTTATATTTCTAAATGATATTTATAATCATATATTAATACCAATTTCAGAGTTTAAACTATAGCTTCAAACACGTATTGAATTACTGAAGACATACACCTACTAAATATACTAAAATTGACTCTAGTATTGATAATATACAGCTTATTTGCGACTAAAATGAGTAGGTACGTAAGTGTAGGTTCATTTTCGATTTATGTGATTTAAATATGTGAATATTTAAATGCTAATTATGCGAGGTTTTGCTACGTTTAAATTAAATTTTGTTCGCAAATAAGAAATAAGCTATTATGTAGTAATTAAGAGCCAATTATGCGCCGTATTGCTAAAATCAAGTTTTGCATTTCTGTAGAATCAAGTTATTGCAAACATTTTATCAACATGCCTGAACTTATGTATCAATTAATATTTTCTTTGTGCCATAATTAAGCGCCTATTATTCATTGTCCGGTGTCGTTGAAATTAAATTTTTGGCAATAATTATCGCAAACATCTACCAACGTACTAATTAATCCAAATTAGCACAATTAGATCCTAATTGTGCACCCTACTATACACTATTTTTTTAATTAGAGGAAATAAATTCAAAACCTTGATTTACAATGAAAGATCATTAGGTTTAGTAATGAAATGGAAATATGGCTCAATCCAGGACGTCATTTGAATTCGTTAATAAAATATCAGCGGCATAACAAATCACAATTGCGGCCGCCCGCAAATTTTAGGATCCGCCCGATCCGCTCTCCCCGTTCAGGATAATAGAAATTTGAGGTGGTTAATACATTTTTTACTTTGATGGTGACTAAATCAATGTGTTTGAAAATAAGTTTAACCTGCTAAAATGTTGCACTATAGTCATTTTGCTACAGCTTACTACAATATTTTGTGCTACATTTTAATTATCAATATTTAATAATTTAATGGTGTCGTAAAAAAGCTTTTTCTACGTTCGATTACTTATTTACTTGAATTTGTATTTTCCACAGCCATTGCTCAATTTGGTCTTGTTTGTAGGTTTTTTTGGCTACACGTCCTCTCAATGACTGGTAAAGAACAACAGACTGGTTCAATTATATATTGACAAATATGTAACAAAACTGTAAACTACTTACAAAAACATCTACTAATTAAAACTCTGATCTAAAAAAATATGTCTAAATACGATAATTTTTTAAACTCCTAAATTTTTCTAAGTACCCTCTGCCTAATAATAAAGTTCGAAGTAACGGTGTATAAATACGTGCAAGCCCCCGTTTTATTCTATCTCTCTTCTAATCTTTTTAAAATAGTATATTTTGAAGTTAATATCTTTTCTATGGAACCTGACTAGATCAAGAATTTTATTAGAAAATCCAATACTAATCATATTTTACGGTTTACGATGTTTTCAAGTAATTTATTACACGTTTGGATTGCGATAACTTCATGGATAATTACACTAGTAGGGAAAACGTTCTATTTTACACAAACGCAAACGCGAACGCGAAAGCGAAAGCGAAAGCGAAAGCGAAAGCGAAAGCGAAAGCGAAAGCGAAAGCGAAAGCGAAAGCGAAAGCGAAAGCGAAAGCGAAAGCGAAAGCGAAAGCGAAAGCGAAAGCGAAAGCGAAAGCGAAATCAAACACAGACAAAGATACAGACATAGGCATAGGCACAGGCACAGGCCAGACACAGATACAGACACACATACAGACACACATACAGACACGCACTCAAACTCAAACACAAACATAAACACAAACACAAACACAAACACAAACCACAAACCACAAACTCAAACACAAACACAAACACAAACACAAACACAAACACAAACACAAACACAAACACAAACACAAACACAAACACAAACACAAACACAAACACAAACACAAACACAAACACAAACACAAACACACCCACACACACACACACACAAACACAAACACAAACACAAACACACACACACACACACACACACACACACACACAACACACACACACACACACACACACACAGACACACACAGACACACACAGACACACACAGACACACACAGACACACACAGACACACACAGACACACACAGACACACACACACACACACACACACACAGACACAGACACAGACACAGACAAAGACGCAGACGCAGACGCAGACGCAGACCGACCAGACGCAGACGCAGACGCAGACGCAGACGCAGACGCAGACACAGACAGAACAGACACAGACACAGACACAGACACAGACACAGACACAGAACACAGACACACAGAACACAGACACACAGACACACAGAACACAAAGACACACAGACACACAGACACACAGACACAGAAAAACAGACACACAGACACACAGACACAGACACAGACACAGACACAGACACAGACACAGACACACAGACACAGACACAGACACAGACACAGACACAGACACAGACCAGACACAGACACAGACACAACACACACACACAACAACACAACACACACACACACACACACAACACACACAGACACAGACACAGACACAACACAGACACAGACACAGACACAGACACAACAACACACACACACAACACACAGACACAAGACACAACACAGACACAGACACAGACACAGACACAGACACAGACACAGAACACACACACACACACACACACACACACACACACAACACACAACACACACACACACACACACACAGACACGACACAGACACAGACACAGACACAGACACAGACACAGACAAGACACAGACACAACACAACACACACACACACACACACACACACACACACACACACAACACAGACACAGACACAGACACAGACACAGACACAGACACAGACACAGACACAGACACAGACACAACAACACACACACACACACACACACACACAGACACAGAACAGACACAGACACAGACACAGACACAGACACAGACACAGACACAGACACAGACAAACAACACACACACACACACACCAACACACAGACACAGACCACACACACACACAGACACGACACGACACGACACGGACACACACAGACAAACACACACACACACACACACAAGACACAGACACAACACACACACACACACACAACACAGACACAGACACAGACACAGACACAGACACAGACACAGACACAACACAACACACACAACACAGCACAGACACAGACACAGACACAGACTAGACACAGACACAACACACACACACACAGCACAGACACAGACACAGACACACAGACACAGCACCACAAGACAAGACACAGACACAGATCAAGACAAGACACAGACACAGACACAGAACGAGACACAGACAACAGACACAACACAGACCAGACACAGACAGCAGACACAGAAAGACCAGACACAAGACACGACACAGACACAGACACAGACACAGACAAATAGACACAGACACAGACACAGACCACAGACACAGACACAGACACACAGACACACTGACAGACACAGAACTACAGACACAGACACAGACACACACACACACGACAGCACAGACACAACACAGACGACAGACACAGACACAGACACAGACACAGACACAGACACAGACACACACACACAGAGACACAGACACAGACACAGACACACACACACAGACACAGACACAGACACAGACAACAGACACAGACACAGACACAGACACAGACACAGACACAGACACACACACACGACACACAGCACACACACACAGACACAGACACAGACAGACACAGACACAGACACACACACACACACACACAGACACAGACACAGACACAGACACAGACACCAGACACAGACACAGACACAGACACAGACACACACAGACACACACACACACACACACACACACACAGACACAGACACACAGACACACACACACACAACACACAGACACGACACAGACACAGACACAGACACAGACACACACACACACAGACACAGACACAGACACACACAACACACACACACACAGACACAGACACGACACAGACACACACGGACACAGACACAGACACAGACACAGACACAGACACAGAACACACACACACACACACACACACACACACACACAGACACAGACACAGACACACGACACACAGACACGACACGACACAGACACAGACACAGACACACACACAACACACAGACACAGACACAGACACACACAGACACAACACAGACACGACACAGACACAGACACAGACACAGACACAACACAGACACAACACACACACACACACACACACACACACACAGACACAGACAAGACACAGACACAGACACAGACCAGACACAGACACAGACACACACACACACAGACCAGACCAGACACACAGACACAGACACAAGACACAGACACAGACACAGACACAGACACACAAGACACAAGACACACGAACACAGACACAGACCGAACACAGACACAAGACACAAGAACAGACACAGACACAAGACACAGACACAGAAGACACAGACAAGACACAGACACAGACACAGACACAGACACAGACACAGACACAGACACAGACACAGACCAACACACAACACAGACACAACACAACACAACACAGACACAACACACACACACACACACACACACAACACAGACACAGACACAGACACAGACACAGACACAGAACGACCGACAACACACACACACACACAAGACACAGACACAGACACAACAAACACAGACACAGACACAGACACAGACACAGACACAGACACAACACAACCAACAACACAACACACACACACACACACACACACACACACACACACACAGACACGAAGAACAAGACACAACACAGACACAGACACAGACACAGACACACACAACACAACACACACACACACACACACACACACACACACAGACACAGACACAGACACAACAACAGACACGACACGACACGACAAGACACAGACACAGACACAACACACACACACACACACACAGACACAGACACACACAACACAGACACAGACACAGACACAACACAACACAACACAACACAAAGACACAGACACACACACACACACACACACACACACACACACACAGACACAGACACAGACACAGACACAGCACAACACAGACACAGACAGACACAGACACAGACACAGACACAGACACAGACACAGACACACACAGACACACACACAGACACACAGACACAGACACAGACACACGACACAGACACAGACACAGACACAGACACAGACACAGACACAGACACAGACACAGACACACAGACACAGACACAGACAGACACAGACACAGAGACACAGACACAGACAGAGACACACAGACACAGCCACAGACACAGACACAGACACAGACACACACACACACAGACACAGACACAGACACAGACACA